>JACN01037124.1:0-10328 GCA_000787155.1 Scartelaos histophorus | reverse complement strand
TCAATGTGCTTTACAGAATAAGAAAGATGATAAAATCACAATACAAACATGATTATCGTCATAAAATTAACATTAAAATAGAAGCAGAATAAAAACCTTTCATTCATATGTAACCGGGTCAGAATGTAAATTTCCTACTGCGCTGTGTCCGTGAATGTACCCGCCTTTGCGTCGCGCTGTACGTGGCTCAAAGCATCACTGATTGCAGAGTAGAAATAGGTGTGCACGCCGTAGGAGAGTAGTTAGGGCTTTCCGCTTGTGTTGTACGTGGCGCATGCAACTACAACACAAGAAAATGTTTGGGTTGAAAACCTGTCCTCATGTGTTTGTGGGAAGTGGGCAACCCCCGGGGTCTAAAAATGGCCGCTCATTCAAGTCAATGAACCGGGCTCGCCCTTGAGCCGGGCTAGGTACTTTCGGCGGCCGTGGGCCGATTGGACATGCGCAGTAGCGCTGTTTTCTCCTGCGGGCACACGCGAATGCACGCGAACGCACGCACGGAGCGCGGGCTCGCGAAGCACGTGATCGCCTTCGACCAATCAGAGTGAGAGGAGCTAGAGCGGAGCAGAGCGTAGCCGGAGCTAACAATTAAAACGTGTTTTTTAAGACAACTGAAGGATTTTGAGCTGAGAAAAAGATTATGATCTAAAAATAGGTAAAAATCCACAAAATCCAACATATTTGAAAGTTGTAGGTGTCCTATCAGCCGAACACGAGCAGTTTGTGGTTACATTGCGCTCTATGAGAAAAATCCTTACTCAGCCCATGTGCTGTAGTACCAGTGAGTGGCCACTACGTCAGCTGCAGTCAGCTACAAGCAGCAACACCCTATCCACTTATTTTAATAGATCCATGGAAGTGGGTGTAAGGTGCTGTGTGGACTGGGTGACGGCGGCCGCTCCTAACGCGCTACAAGCCCCGTGTAGGGCGCGCCTCCCTGAGTTACCGGTAAATGTTGTTTGGTTGTGCACCTGGGGTGGTGGTCGGTGATGACCTGAACCTGACATAGTTCTCTTGTTTAACAGATTGCTAATGCTGCTGATTTCTTGCCCTTTTTATTCTTTAGTGTCTTTTTAGATTCTTATTCTTTAGTATTTTGCTCTTTAGTCTTAGTGAGATTTTATGTTATAGGACAATAGCTAAGGGCTTGAAAGCAAGTGCAATATAAGGGTTGTTAGTGCAAGATTAGCTCTTAGGTTTGGCACATGTCACTTTAGTCCTAACAGGCCACTTGGCACATGCACTTTACCATATTAATTCTCTCATGTACCTTAGCACACGCACTTTAAGTAGTGTTGGGCACAACATTCATGTTTTTGTTATTTACCTAAAAGAGGAAATGTTTAAAAGTATAGAACATTAAATAAAGCTGTCCTTGTCCTTTATGTCAGAACTTTGTAATATACCATACCACAACATTACACATGTACATCTTTACAGAACTGGATTTAAATTTTAGGTTTAGACTGCATAAAACTGAAATGCTGACTACTCATGAGTGGTTTAGTCTTGGTTTAGCCAAGGTTTAGCCTATGTTCTTTTTTTTAATTTACAGGTTTTAATCCGTCAGAATAATGTATTTTAGAGAATCACTCAAACTTGTCATACACAGGAGCATGCACACTTATCGTTTGGACTCTGTGATCTTGAGCTATTTTAAAATGTTCTAAATTATTCCCAAACTCACATTATGCAATGCACTGGGGGTTAAGGTTAGGACCTGGTTTTGAGATTCTGGATTAAGTTAGGACAGGGGTGAGGTTGGGAGTTATGGATTTACTAAAACAAAACAAAAAAAGTTTATATATTTTTTTTTTATATTTTGTCCCAGAATCACCAAAGCCCATGAGAAACGGAGCTGTGGAGATGTAGTTGATGCAGAAAAGTTTCAAATGTAAGTATTGGTATTTTACAATGAACTCCCACCACAGCAACTGCTGAAAATATGTCTTTAAAACAGAATCAACTTTTCGGAGCTTTTAACCTTGTTAGTAGTTTCCCCTCGCCTTTTGCTCACCCAGAGTTGTATTTGGAGTGATTTGTGCACGTTTCAGTCATTTGATTCTTTTCCAGACAACATACTGCCAATCAAACACTGTTTTCAACACCACCTCATTATTTATTTAAAATAAATGTAATCATACATTTACAATGTAAATTTGTACAATGTAAAATTACAAATGTAATAATAATCATAATCTCAAAACATATGCAGTCAGATGTTTTTCCCAAATTGTTCAGCCCTAGTCAGTCTATTGTAAGGAACTAATGGGGAAAATCCTATAATGACTGGACTTGAAAGTCTTTTTGAACTTGCCTTTAAACCAGGGAGAGCTGTGCCTCCTCTTCAGTGAGAGCTGTGCCTTCCGTCCAGGACTCTGAGGATCAGGGCAGATACCAGATGAACTTCCCCTGTGTGGGAGTCTGTCTGATCATCAACAACAAGAACTTTGAAGGTACAAAATATAATTCAGGTTCATACTTATTCCAGTTAAGAATGGAAATGCACTGTTCCCTTATTTCTCGTTTGAACTTGGAGAAATGCACTGCTCAGCTCAGCTCTGTCTACATTATGGTCCCATAGTTTTGCCTGGGATCCAGAACACACATTACTTCAGTACTTGATGAAAATATGTGTCCGGTCACCAGTAAATTTCCCTTTTGCAAGTGAGCATGATTGACAGGTGGATTAGCCAATCAGGGACATGCTTGGTCTGTCTGTATTAGAAAACATAAAGGAAAGAAAAAAGAAATATCACAAGGGACTGAAAAACATGTCAGATTTCTGCACAAATTCTGAACTCTTCCTGCTCAGTTTTTAAGTCCTTAGACCATCAACAGTCAAACTGTGTTCACTACAAACACATTGTTCTATTAGCAAAACATTCATGGACGTCAGAGCTTCATTTGTTTGTTGTTCATTCTCACTGACAGCAGAGGATGCTCCAATGTCTAAATTACATTTCAAAATGTAGACAATAGACCCATACTGAAGATTGTGAAAGAAAATGTGACTTATTTAAACCAAGGTGGCTCAAAGCATTTTTAAAGGGAATTTAAGGCACAGGGATGAACAGTAATGTGTTCTTTAAGCCTGTTTCTGGTGTTTCAGTACTGAGATCTCGACCTGGCACAGATGAGGACGAAGCTGCTGCGAAGAAAACCTTTGAAGCTCTGGGGTATAAAGTCATTGTGCGCAAGGACCTCAAAAAGAAAGAGATGAAGGAGGAGCTGGAGAAAGGTAACTTCATTCACAGCTAAAGGCTTTACCTCCTCAGTGTAACTGCTGCAGTGATGTTGGTCTTAAAATGTTCATATTAACCTGCTCTACATGATCCTAGTGTTCTTATATTGTTAAAATAAGTAAATAAAAAGATGAACTCTTAATCTAATATGGACCTGTCAGCCTCTATGGGCGACATTACTCCTTTAGTCCATTTATTTCTACAGTCTATGGACATAACACAGTGATTTAAGAGCTATTGACACTTGTATGTGACAAAGGAACTAGTGTCCATTTCATTATGAAGAAGAGACTCATTACTCAATACTGATTCTGATTCCATAATGATGATAAAAAGCAGAATGTGATTTTCAACATTAAATCATAATACTTTCCTTAAATCTGTGTAATCTCTGGTCCAGGGAGGTTCCACAGTGATCCATGTGCTCTTATACTTCATCTGATCCAGCTCAAGAAACAACTCATTTCTGTCCTGTGAAGGTTGTAGTTTCTATCTCTTTGTACCTAATGTGTTTCAGTTTCTAAAGAGGACCACAGTAAAAACGCATCCTTCATTTGTGTGATTTTGAGCCATGGAAATGAGGAAGGGATTCATGGGACAGATGACGTAACAAAACTAGAAACACTCACCAGATATTTTAAAGGAGACAAATGCAGGACTCTGATAGGGAAACCCAAACTCTTCTTTCTACAGGTCAGTCTCTCCTCTAACTATTCACAGGTACGAATTCTCTGCCCCATCTGACCCTCTCCTCTTCATCCTCTGCTTCATCTGACCCTCTCCTCTTCATCCTCTGCTCCATCTGACCCTCTCCTCTTCATCCTCTGCTCCATCCTCAAATAGAAGGAGCTTTTTGACTCCACAACATTACAGCACCACATTTGTCTCCAGCTCTAACCTCAGGCTCTTTCTCCTCATGTTTTCACTCTCCTCCCCTGTACATGTCCACACGCCGTCTGTTTCCAAACCATCTGCACACTTACGAGCTGTATCTTTATTTTCTGTTGTTTCAAAGGTTTGCCGTGGTGATAAGTTAGATTCTGGGACGATGGACAGAGACATGGTGGACGCCACAGCGCTGCCCATTGCACAGAAGATCCCAGTGGAGGCAGACTTCTTGTACGCCTATGCCACAGCTCCAGGTAACACAGACACTACTACAGCCCATCCACTGGTGCAAACTAGAGCTGAGGAGAGCACATCAAAAGTGTAACAGCACTACACTTTAAAGATGCAAATGAACCACTTTGAATGTCCCACAGTTTGACATTAAACAGGTCCACCTTGCATCTCTAGCTCAAAAATCCCTAGAAAAACTTGGGGCAGGGTCGCTTCTCCACAAATCTCCACAGAAAAGTTACACAATGCACCTTTAAGAAACAAACAAGTACTAGAGTCATGAAGGAATGAGTCAAGAAAAGGACGGGGTCAAATACTGATTAAAGGCTCATTTATGTGCCATGTGCTGAAGAGCATGTGGAACATCTCTGATATAATTCACAAGTCACTCTGCTGATATTTATCCTGTCTAATGCTGCTGTACATAAACATAGTCATATTACTCTACATAACATTATAATATACTGAGAATATTTTTAAGCCATTATTTATCTTGAACTGTGCGTTGCAACACTGGAATTTCCCCACAGTGGGACTTAAAGGCTTATATTTTATCTTATCTTATCTTATCTTATCTTATCTTATACTTGATGTTCTAGACCCAGATCCACACGGAGGATTGTGTGCGACCTCTGTGTTCTGTGGTCTGGTCCATCTCCTCAGAACATGTGGACTCTCAGCACTGGAGCAGTACATGAGCCGACCACTGGGGGCAGTAGTGAACACAGCCCCACAGTGGAAGCTCAAGTTTTATAAAGTGAATAGAATCAGCTACAAAACAAATGTTTCTCTCGTCTTTTTTTTGGTTCTTTTCAAACTGAAGACTGTCATGGCCACCTCCAGCTTTGTCTATTTGTTGTTCTATTTCGTCTGTTATTTAAGATATAAAACAGCTATAATTGGACAAATGTTATGCTGGGGAGATATGTTTAATGCCCTACTGTGGAACGTTCCAGGCAAAGACATAACACCTCTGTGGAGAAAAGCAAGTAGCGGACTCTTACCTTTCATACTGAGATAGAAAGTTTCAGTTCAGAGTGTTTCAGTGTGTAACAGATTCCTGGGTGTGTCCTCTGCTCTACAGGCCACTACGCTTGGAGGAACTGTGAGAAAGGCTCCTGGTTCATTCAGTCTCTGTGTGACGTCCTGCCCAAATACAAACACCTGGAGCTGCTGCAGATCATGACCAGAGTGAACAGGAAAGTGGCCGTCGAGTATGAGTCCTCCAACAGTAAAGCCGAAATTGATGGAAAGAAAGCAGTCCCCTGCTTCACCTCCATGTTGACCAAAGACTTCTACTTCCCACAATAGATTCTGAGCAGCAGTAGAACATAGTGAGTAAAAGTAAAAAAGTACTGTACTTAAGTATACGCTTTACAAGAAAATCTTAAAGTGAATACGTGTTACTTACTACATTAGAGAGCAGGTATCTGTACTTTCTACTCCACTATATTTTTGAACAGGACTAATGATTAAAAAAAAGGCTTAATTTTTGTTGTCTGAGACCTGCTGAAAAAGCTAAGGGGTTTATTAACAATCATAGTTTGAGCAAATACAAAGAAACGGCTAGAAAAAATTACTGTTTCCTTTGAACAAAATTCAGCACAATCACAAGATTTGGAGCTTTATTTGAAAACAAAATGTACGCAAAATACTTTTACTCCTTACTACTTGATTAAAGTTGATTTTTCATATTATACTTTTGCTTGAGTGTTTTTGTTCTTACTTCAGCATCTGCACTTTTACTTAAGCAACATTCCCGGTGGAAGGTCTGTCACCTCTGTCTCTAAGATCAGTGGCATTAAACTTGTTTCCCACTATGGAAACAAGGAGGTGATGCCCAGAGGTTAAGTTACAGGTCAGATCTGTGGAGAAGAGTAAATGCTCCCCCCACACATGATAGTGAAATTATTAATCAATACAGTCCTATGAAAGTATGTTATATCAGTGTAGTCGTGTGCAAATGCAGCTAATTCTGTTTAATAAATGTGTTATTTTTGTGTCTGGAACTTGGTATTAAAGATAAACAGGCGTCTTACTGTGAGTTACTATGGGCAGGGTCATGTTTTGGATGGTTAATGCTTAATGGTTTCTTAAATCATCAAACTGAATTGCTATGCCACTGGATCATTATGTTATACTGTGGACATTTGAATACACAACTTTGATGTTAACTAGACACAGTGAAGTGTCTGTACGCAGTGGCCACACTACAGCTTACACAGGACATAGAACTCTTATGGATTGTTACTTGGAGATGGGGTAGTTCTGAATAGATCAAACTGACCTCAAAGCTTCTACTCTAGCTCCTTCAGCCAAAACTGGATGTGTCACTGTCTACAATAAGGGTTGTCTGAATAGTGCAGAGTTGGGAAGGAGTTAAGAAAAGGAGTCTGCATGCCTCCTTTCATGGCTCCTTTAGCATAGGAACCTCGAGAGCTTCCTAACCGGCCTTCAGAGGTTATTGCACATTTTCCCGAAAGTTTCCAAACACGGCTGATCTTGGCATGGAACTCCACTGATGGAGCAGTGCACCGCACTAAGCTCCACCGCAAATGAACTAAAAGACGGGGTTT
This sequence comes from Scartelaos histophorus, assembly GCA_000787155.1. Taxonomy (NCBI): domain Eukaryota; kingdom Metazoa; phylum Chordata; class Actinopteri; order Gobiiformes; family Gobiidae; genus Scartelaos; species Scartelaos histophorus. The sequence goes on along the minus strand of JACN01037124.1, from coordinate 3,388 downwards.
AGTGGAATATTTGCTGGGGCAGGACAGAGCAGAGGCTGCAGCTGAAGGTGAGTCTGGAGGATGTATGTATTCTCTCCTGTGCAGGGGCGAATATGGAGATGTTGGAGGAGGTTCATCTTGAGTCTATGGGGTTTATTACAGATGTGTGCATCTGTAATATCTTCTAGTTGACCCTGTGACTTGGCTTAGATAAAGTTAGGGGTTAGGATTTGATCTATTCAGAACTAGTCAAAGTTAGATTGCTAGCTGAACTGCAAGCTGTGAAGAAAAGGGCATGCTGGGTAAAAAAAAGATTAAGATTAAAAGATTAATGTGAAGATCCGGGTTTGAAGGCCAGTCCTCAGCGCTCAACTCCAGCGTCTTTCCCACTGCACCATCAGCAAAGGGAAAACACTCAACATACAAACCAGTGTTGAGCTGAAACTGAGGTTAAAAACAAAACGATTAGTCTGAGGTGTTAAATGGTGAAAGATTAATGGAGATAATTCTGAAATGTTAATATTGATTACAGTGGAAGTAAATGCACAGGAAACAGTTAAAAATAACTAGTTACATCTTCACTCCATCTGTAGTTATTTGTACATACTGCAGAAGTATCTTTATAAATGAAGGAATAAATTGAATGGATAAATATTTCTATTAAGAAAAAATCATTAGGTATCAAGTGTAACTTTGGACTTAATGATTCAGTGAGACTCTCGTCCTCCAGGGAACCTCCAGCTCATCACACCCACGCCTCTAATTTCCCACAAGCTACTTAAAACTGCCTATCCCATCATTCCAGCTGCGAACTCGACCCCACCATTCCACCCCCATCTCCATTGTCTTTCAGCCATAAGGGGGCCCCGCTCCGGCTGGGCCAATTGATAATTGACCCCACCCTGAGTCTCAACCCAGCATCACTACCTCATTCATCCAGTCATTCATCGTTCATTAATAAATATCTTTGCATTATGTTGTTGGTGTGGTCCTTGCTAGTTAATCATTGTTAATGATAAGAGGGTAACAAATATTAGTTTTTAGGAGTAGTTTCCCCCTTTGCGCCCATTTGGTGTTTTGACTTTAATAACTGTACAAGAGATGATTGTGCAGTTCTCTGGAAAAGTCAAACAAAAGATAAGAGGCAGTAGATGGTAAAAAAGTGGAGAATTTAAAAATCTAAAAGCCAAATCTTTACAAAAGACAGGAATAACAAATATTTAAAATGCTAGTGGCTGATGGAGCACTCATCATGGCTCGAATATAAACACACTACAAATATGCGGAGAAAGTGCAAAAATACCAACGCCTTGAGCTCTTCTTATCCTGATGTTGTCATTTTGGTTATACCAGGGAAACATGTACAGCGCTTAACAAATGTATTAAACCACCACTTCCACTGCTGCCATAATTGAACAGTATTTCTGTTCACCAAAATATCTTTTTATGTTTCTATAATGGTTAATCCTCCAGTAAATGCAAGATATTTTTATCAAAACAAAACCTTTAATACTAAAATTAAACTACTGGTACTATACATACATTTTCAACTTTAACTTTCTAAAAATGACACAAAGTCTCATCCAAAGGTGCTCACACTTAATATTCACATTTTTGGATATTATTTGTCAACAATGACTATTTTTTTATTCCAGTTGGTCATTCTGTTAATGAAGAACAATGAAACTGTTAACTTGAAGCAAGTTTTTGATATACTATGAAGTTATTTATAATTTATTTTCATGACAGCTGCTCTAATACATTTATGAAACTCTGCACAGTCATTCACTTATTTTCAACCAATCAAATTCCTAGTTTCTCTTTTAGCTGCCCACAATCATATCACTGTTTTCTGATTGGCCAAAAGTATAAAGGGGAAAGGCTTTGGGCCAATCAGAACACAGTGATATGGTTATACGATTTTGGGAGGGTACTGAAGGAGAAACGATGAAGCTGATTGGTTAAAGTAAGTACAGTAAGTGCCAAACGTTTCCTAAGAAATGAACTGCTCAACTCGTGTGATCTTTGTGTTGTGACACATCTAATTAGTTCACATTTCCCTCCAAGTGCACTGAAGGCCACACAACTTTGCACCACAATAAAGGTATGTGCACAGATATTTCATTTTCAGTTTGAATAGATGAGAAATGTGTTTTCTGCCCATTTACACATTTACAAATGTTTTCTTTAAAGTAGCTCTGTGTTTTTATAGAATACTCATGCGTTACTATTAGTTAAATATTTATTTAAAGGTGTTCATTGTAACTTTTTTGTTGGGGGGGGGTTCATCTGCTTGTTGTTATGGATATGGCATTGATCTGCATGGAATGTTCCACAGTATGACATTAAACAGCTCTACTTTACATTTATTCAGTTATAGGTGGTTTTACAACTTAAAAATACCTAGAAAAACAGACATTCTGACTGTGAGCAGGGACACCTCTCCACAGATCTGACCTGTGACTTGGTCTGGTTTGGCTTCCATGAAGAAAAGCGTCTGACTGACCCTCTACCAGAAAAGTTACACAATGCACCTTTAATATAATCATGATCCCGAAGACATATTTAATTGCTTATAATAACAGATTGTATTTTAAATGACTCATTGGCAAAGCATGCTCGTTAGTCTCTCACCTGACTGGGGCCGTTTGTGTTTCCTGGGCAGTAAAACTCAGGTCAAAGTTCTGCTGTGAGGCCTTTTTATGAGGGTCAATGGGTCAATGACGTATACAGATTTTCAACAGGCAAATTTCAAAATTTAGTTTCTATTGAAATATTCACAATGTCAGGTGCATAAATCTATGTTTAACATTTATATGAAGCATTTTTAGTGTTTTTTATGTTCATGAATTGGCTACAACCTTAAAAATGTCATGTGGTGCGACTGAGAATAACCTTAAAATAGTTTTATTTTCTAAAACATGGTTAGAATGTTCATCTAAGTGCTGAGTCATATGAACATGAGATTGAGATTTGAAAACATGAAAACATGATAAAAATGGACAGGCTCAGACAATATTACTTTGAATATTATGGGGGAAATATTTATTCAAGAAAGATTAGATTCCATGTGGGCCAACAAAACACATATGATAAAAAAGAAAGAAAATACATTTAAATAGATTTAGAGTAATTTTAGAGAAGTGTAAAAATCAGCAGATAAGGGCGGACGGTTGCACCACATGAACATTTGACACTTTGAAGGTTGTATGCAGAATTTTTTTTTGTTTCAAATTGTCAATGACAGTGTTATAAACATGCAGTAGCTTTGTAATTATGACGACCAAAACAAAAAGAATGAAAATCCTTCAACTCTGGACGTGGTGGGGCCAGATAAACATCAGCCAATAGAAAACGAGGCTACTTCATTTCTATTGTCTGATGGGTCGTCAATCAAACTCCCTACACT
>JACN01146761.1:0-20494 GCA_000787155.1 Scartelaos histophorus | reverse complement strand
ATAATAATAATAATAATACATTTTATAAACAAACTTGTCTCAAAATAGATAGTAGGTGTTTTGTTCATCTACTAGTAGTTTTGTTAGTAAATACTAGTTTTGTTAGTAAATACTGCCTCCTAGTGGCAAATTAGGCATATCATGTCTTTTAAATCTATTGTAAGCTTTTTGTTGGTTTGTTTTGTTTTACGTTAAATATAAATAACATCTTTCATCAAAACAATTTAATGTGATCTAGTGTGGTGTTTGTGTCGATTAATTTGCCCGATACCAAAAGTCCAGGCATATGTAATTGCATATACACAATATTTGCTGGAGATGTAACAAAGCCATAGCTGCCATATGTTGCCATATCGACAGAAGTCACACATCATGTCTGTGCAAACGAAAATAGCCTCCATGTGTTTGGTCATGTGACGCGTTACGTTCGGGAAGCGACGTGCGTGACGTCGCGCTGTAGGTTTCGCCAGTTTCCTCAACCAAACACTCGTCTGATTTTGTGTGATAAAATTGCAGGAGAGCCGGTGGGCGAGGTGCTTTTAAAGAGAAAAATAACCCAAACCGTGCAGTCTGAAAACCTTCAACAAAGAGGACCTCTTCTTTTGTGAGGTCTGTGCGAGTATTGAAGAAGACGGCGACACTTCTAGCCTGCAAAACCTCTTTAGACTGTTTTCATTTTGCTGTGCCTTTCGAAAGGCGGGGAATACAAAGCGGCGAGGGATTAAAACCATTACATTTTGGTTTCACCGAGGCAAAACGGGATTACAATTAAGGCACTTCGTGTAGCTGTGACTGGTTTGTCATAGTACATGGATTATCTGGTAAGTGAATGCAGCAAAATGGGGGGTTGCTTTGTCGATGAAGTTGTGTCTTGCAATAACCTTACTCCAGACAAACAGGTGTGTTATGTGAACTATAAACGCTCCACTTTGTTTGGTGTCAGTAATGTAAACCACAGGGGCAAAATGAGTATAACTGGTTGACCCAGACCCTGATCTGTCTGACCGCATGTGAAATATGAGAGGAAAGCCCCAAGGTGCTGCTGTAGGTATGGGAATAGGCGGATACCCCATTAACCTGGTTTTACTTCTGCGTCCAAGCCATTTAAAGCACCCGCATATTTCACATTTATGTTAATACTCTATATGTGTGACCCGAAGAGCTGTTTTTTACAATAGGATTGCATTCTGTGTACAATAGGAGCCACAGTCTGGGTGCTGTAAGAAAACTCCAGCAACATTCAACAATGGGAGGAAAACAGTAACCGTGGGCTTACAATGAGAATTTATGAAGCAAGAGGAACCAAACTTCTTCGACCTTGTGCTGCCATTTCTCATGAGGCCACAGTGTTATCAGGCAGTTTATCACACGCCTCCCAAGATGTAACAAGGACTTTGAACTCTACCCTCTTGTTTTGAGTATAGGGCATTAATTTCTTTATTCATTACTAGTTCTATGCAGAAGTAGTTGGAGAATGTTGTCCACTCGTTATTATAAACAGAAAGTTCTATCCAGTTTTAAAAAAATGAATAAAGCTTACATTATCTCTTTTGAAGATAAGTTTGTGACACACCAGTGGACCAGCTGTGCACTTGGCTCTTTCAGAGGTCACTTCTCCTTCCTGCTGTGTTACACTGTGCTCCATCAATTTCATTTTTCTACACATTTTTAGGAGTATTAGTATCATGGAAGTCAACACAGGGGGACAAAGGGTTCTCTTCTAGAACTCAGGGTCTTAGGGGCCTAGAATTGGAAGCTCTGCCTATTGATTAATATTAGAGGGGGCCATGTGAGTTTTCTTGCCTCTCATATTTCTGTCAACAGGTCTGATTAGTAGTCTACTATTACTTAGAATTTATCATACTTAAAGGGAGTGTAGGGCTGGGTGATATGGTGATAAATCATTTCACCCTGACCATCCGTTGTGCTATTTCTGTAATTATTGTACTGCAGCTACATTTTTCCCCACCAATTTCTCTTATTGGTCAGCCTTTCTAGGCTATCAGTGAGTGACCGCTGGATTTAACCAGTTACAGTGAAGTGTAAATAAGGAACATTTAAAACTGACCTTTATTTTGATGAGCAAACAAAGCCTAATAAATGGAAAAAAGTGAGAAAATGCCTTTTTTGCATTAAAATGAGCCAAAATCATATATAAATGTGTTTAAAGAATTATTTTTCACAGAATGTCATCACCACATGTGTTCTTTGCATCTGAAATGCATTTATTGACAGCTTACCCATCCCACTGAAGATCTCAGAAAATTCATTCAGTTCATTTTTCATAATTTTCTATCAAGAAATGAAGGGTACATACACTAAAATGGCCACTTTTTTTCCAAGACATTTCTGACAGAGCAGACTTTCCAATTATTGGTCCTTAGGGTCAAATCAACAGATAAAAAGTGTGGCAGACAATGTCAGGTTCAACTCATTTTTGAAACTTTGGCTCCCTGACTAAAACTTGGAAGATGGTTTGGATGGTCCTGGATTCTCAGAGGTGGTTGATGATACTTCTGTGTTTCAGAGTTTGCTGTAGAGGAGATGGCTCAAATGGCTTAGCTAACTCAAGGCAGTATAAAGTAGTTTCTCAGGTCATTACTTTCCTACTGAGAATTACTTCAGTTCCAGATGGCAATGGAACTGTCTTAATTTCAAAAAACGGTCCCCATATGACTGACTAGCATTGAAACCTTTCCTTTCCACAATTTAGGCCTGACTACAACACTGCACAATATTAAAATTAGACATGAAGTTACAAAAAGTAGCACCAGTCGTTGAGCTGGTTCACCGCTGGTACCTGAGAGGAAGGAGCCAGCCATGTGTTCAGCCATGATGGTTTGGCATTCTCTACCAAAACATCCTCTGCTCTTTTCTCTTCGGAGCCTCTCTCTAGTGCTCCTGTCTTCCCTGCTCCTCTCTTCTCTCCTCCTCTCTCCTCTGCTCCTTTTCTCTTCATTGTGTCTCCTCTGTAGTGGGATTTCCTCACTCATTTCTTGCAGAATCAAGGTGAAAGGGAATTGACACCATGTAGTCTGGGCCTTGGTTTTGCCTCCCAGAGTTCAGATGGGCATGACTGACAGGTGGATCAACCAATTAGAGAAATGGTCTGTTTATATGGTCTGTTTATATGTAAAAACGGCACTCAGAAAATACACAGGAAAACAAACTCTTCAGCAGGGCTAATTACTAATGACAGGGCTAATTTAGTGAGCTGTAACTCCGCTGGTTCATCCTCTGATCCCAAGGTTAGGGATCAAATTGTGGATGGAGGATTCATTGGCTCCAATATTGGTAGTGATACCTGATATCTGGTTCACTCCAATGCTGAAAATTTCCCATGGATTTATGAATAAAAAAAATGTCCTATACATTTTTGAAACTGTATCAGTAAAGTCATGGACATTATTTACCACGTAGCTGGTTAACTTCAAACTTCAATTGTGCTTTCAGTCTTTTTCCTTATTTAAATGTTATTTATCCAAAATATTATGGGAAAAATGAATGGAAAAATTGTTTCTGCAGTTCAGAAACAGATTTTGAGGTGGACGGGATAAGTAGCTGAGAAAGACCTACATCTAGATTTAGGCTAAGTGCATGTTTATGTAGTAAAGTGTGTGTGCCTCTGGGAGGTGCTACTGAGTCAGAGGTGCTACAGTCAGGCTTTAGTTAATTAATTATTTTTTTAAATGAATTAAAAAGGTAAAATATGAGGACAAAAGGCCACCGATTATGGTCTTAATCGTTGACTAACAAAAGGTTGAAGTTTCAGTTCCTGCTGGCCTTGCAAATTGTTGTCATGTTATTTGCCAAGATACTTTACCCCCTTTTACCTCATGGGATTATGTCACATATAGCAGATAAGCTCTGTATACCTTGTAAAAGAACTACTACCAGTGTACCTAAGGAGTGAAGGAGCAATGGACTGCTGCTGTGAAAACACAGAGATGTGAGGCATTATGGGCCATAAAGTGAAAGGATGCCCTGAACCCTCATTTGGTATGTGTAGACCTCTAAGATTGTTATTATTAATGACACTTGTCTGTCTTTAGTGAGGTGCAACATGAATGCTATATAAAAATGTGGCACATTTCAGTCTATCTTTCAGTTGGTCGATATCCCCTAAAAAATTAATGTCACAATTTTGAAGCCAAATCACAATTTATGCACTTAGCATTAGTTCTGGTTGTGTATAGGGGTTTATGTAGTTCACATTACACTGTTTGTTAAATTGGTTAAATCCACCTGTCATTCACCTAGAGTAAGACTGAGGCTGACAAACTGGGAGTGAATGGTGGAAAGTGTCTGAGTTTGAGTCTAGAGCTGCATTAAACAAATTGCTCATGATATATAAACAAATTGTCTCTGATTGCAATTTAATTTTCCTCACCATATATCCCAGCCCTTTCACATAGTGTTTGATGGCAAGTAAGCAAAAGAATGTGATGCTTCTTCAATATTGGAGAAGGAGACAGTGTTTTTTTAATTTATTTATTTTTTGCTAAACAAGCTGTTTGCCAGTTAGTGATGACAAGGCCTTTCAGCAGGGCCACAGTGCCTCATGCTCCTTATGCTCTTTATGCTCTTTATGCTCTGAACTGTTGAATAATGTACCTAGTAATCTACGTAATGTAATGGTTTTCTCCATAGAGGATACAGCAGACACAGAGTGTGGGCACATAGTGGTGACTAATCCCATTTGCAGTCTTATTCTGGATCACTATTGGCCACAGAGCAGCTAATCTCAGTTTGTGAGATTCTTACACACTAATCTCAGGCTTGTGTCATGGATTTTGTTTATTGTTTTTAACAGTGATGTCTGTAATCCAACCTATTTCTGGAACAATAATGTTCTTTTTCATTGACAGTAGCTGAGTGGTGGAGGTGAGACAGTAAGGGCTGGACTTGACGTTAACCTGCTGCTCCTCTGTCCATTCACTCTCAGGGGCTTGGCTTGTTTGTTGCCGTGGGTTACACTTGTTGTCGACCACAATGTCGGAGCACATGCAGCTCTCTCTTGCCTTATGCAGGATAGGGCTTTACACGGTAAGAAAAAGCTCCATTTTCTCATATCTGTTATAAGTGAGCATAGATATCTTAAGTGCCAATGCTTTTTGTGCTTAATGAATGATTGTGGTGTGTTTGAAACTCAAATGGGGGAGGGACATTGGTGTCTTGTGTGTTGCCTGGTCACAGTGAAAAGAGGAAGCATTGAGTGGATGTCACATAGTCAGACTAATGCAACAGGTGGATTCAGAGAAGTGTGTGGAATGAACATGAAAGTACTGTCTGTAAAAAGCACTGGACTTATTCTTGATCAATCTGTGTGGCTTTCAATGTTTAAACAGGAACAAGTTTTATTTTAACCAGGCCAAGTCAACACGGTTATACATTGTCAGGCATGCTGGTGAAATGTAAACAATATTTCTTCTACACAAGTGTGTCATGTAATCTTTTTTTAATGTGATACTTTGGATTATACCAGGGTACTACTTGGTAAGTACCCTGCTTTTAGATCATTTGCTGAGTCAGAGAAGTTCTACCTTCAGCAGTGTGAACAAAGTCAGAGTACTGCGTTGTGCCTGAACTTCAGTGCCCTGTGGCCAAAGCTGCTCTGTGGAGCTTGTCCGGCACAATGCTCAAACCATTAGGGATTTAAGAGACGTGTGGGGCACTTTGTGGTCATCTCATTATGTCCTTAATCAACTGGAACATGATCGCTGCAGGCACAGGTCAAAACAAAATGTTTTTGTACATGCTTGCTTCAGTTGTTGCTTCATCGCTCTATTAATCTCTGAAAACCTTCAGGTGTATATCCAAATTTGCCATGACCCAAATCGTAATGGACATGCAGATAGGCCTATTACAATAACACATTTTGATGTGCATTATATCTTTCTAAGAAAATTATCACATTAAATGATAATATTGCAACCAACACACTAACCATAAACAGGCCTGCATGCAGACATTGGTGCACAGATATTTGGGGATCACAACCATCTCTGCCCGCCAACGTCCTGTTTTCAGACACCATTAAACTTGAGCTGTGACGTGCAGCTGATGTGTTGTTGTGGTGTCTGGCACAAAGCTTCACTTGTGCTTAGTGAGATGAACTTTGTGTCTTGTGACCACTGACCAGTGAGAGCTCCTGCCACATACAACACCTTGATGTTTCTCTTTTTCCCACGCTGTGTGAAAAGCTGTTTCTGAGCACTTCCGTTGATTTTCAAAGACAGGATGGGAGCAGTCTGTGCCCCTCCTGGCCCTTATATATCCCAAACTTAAAAATAACTGCAGAACAAGCTGAGTAATGACCAGGGTCACTTATACAAGAACTTCACTGTGATTGTTTCCAAGGTACATCCTGGAAAAGATGTATTGGTTGACCTTTGACATGCCCTATCCTAACCACACATTTTAGAATATTGTCATTAATCCATCAGTTGTAGAGATACAACTGTCTGCTCAGCCACTCCCTTATACATTCTTTGAATCCAGAAGGGACTGAAATCAGACCACAGAGCTTGTCAAACCTCCTTGGGACAGTCTATCACGCTCAATTTTTATTGGGAAGAGATGATGGTTCCAGATCCACACGTCTTTGTAAAGTTGTTTTAAAAGCTTGTGGTCCAGGCTGCCCAGGTAAGGTCTGCAGGGTTATAGATGAAATCATATTACAATTTAGGTTTTGAATACAATTCAACACAATACAGTTAATTGTAATGGACACAGTATTATAGGCCTACATGAAAACAATGTGATACTTCAGATATATGAAATATTTTGAATATGTTTTTCATGTGCTGTCAGGAATAAAGGTGTATACAAATTATAGATTCATTTAAAGTTATGTTTTCTGTCTCATAAACATGAGACAGAAAACATAACTTTAAATGAATCTATAATTTTGTTGCAACATAACTTTAAATGAATCTATAAATTGTTGCAGTTTAGATTAGTGCCCAGTTTGCCCAGTCCATTCTGTATTGATTCACAGGACTACTGATGAGATATTAGAAAATATGGTGTCGACCTAATTATTTTATTAGGATCAAAAGCATTTATGAATAACAGCAGGAGGAGGAATGCAGCTGTAGCTGAAGTTTTGGGAGTTACTGTTTAAGTTGCCTTTTCACTTATGAAGATGCTGCTTATAGCTACCACTCTGTAGTTGGTTTTGTGTAAGATCCAAACATGTCTAAGAGCTTTTATCAGTGCCACACCCTCTTATAGTTTGTAGTTAAGTTTTAGTTTAACAAATTTGAGTTTATCATAAATGAATTTCCCCTGAATACAATTTTATCAGCTCAGAAATGTCAGTCATCGCTTCCCCTGGATTTGGCCATGAAAAAAAAAAATTGGTGGATTCAAGTGAAGATTTGTTTCACTTCATTTTAGTTGTGTGTATGTGTGTGACATTTGGACCATAGTTCTCAATACTATAGACTGAATATGGCTCAAACTCAAATTTATTTTCTTGACACACACACCACAATGCACATAATATTTGTGTTGCCTCCACTTTTATCTGTCATTTCTATTTGAAGCATAATGTAGTTGATAGTCACCACAGGACCATGGAACTGTGGGCCAATGAGTGTCTCAAACCACTGTGTGGAAATTTTAAAAATCCAAACGTTTTAGTTTGTTTTACATCAAGTGATTGTCTGTGCTCCCTTAAAGGCCTGCTGCTCCACCCCGAATCAATTACCACATTTGAGCTTGATCACCACATTGTTGTGCTTTGTTGTTTTACTCTTTTCTTCTAAGATTACTTGAGCAAGAATTCAAGTGAACGTTTGAACTTGCTTTACTTAATAGTTTTATCTCCCCCTGCTGGCAAGCAAGGAAATGCACTTTTGGGGTCCTAGCTCATCCTTGAGGCACTGAGAATTATGTGCCTGCAGTTTTAGCAGACTCTGAACTTAACACAGTCAATTTGTTTCATGTTTTGACCTCCTCACGATTTATCCATGTGTAGAGGTATTTTCTGTTACAAATTTAAACCTGGTTTAGCCATAGTTTTGACTGTTTGAAAAAACAAATACCTTTTAAGATCAGGTATGCATTACCATTGTTGAGTGAACATTATCATCAGGAAAATCCATAGTATAGAGTATGGGTCTATAATGTTGTATCTGTATGATGGTGACAAATTACATGGTGACAGTATCGGTACTTTTTGTTATCTTAATTTTACTTGTAGCTTTTCACAGAATCAAGTCGCAGAAATAAAAATCTGCAGATTATTACTATTTTTGCTGTACTCAAATTCATTGCCTGCTTCAGTTGTCATGTTTTTTACAGCTATACTGATATACACACCTTTCAATCATTAAGTGGTACTTGTTTTGTACATGCTCAAGTCATTCTCTGCCTTGTCCTCTAGGTGGGGCCATCAAATCACTAATAAGCTCCAGTCCTCTGAATTAGAACTTCCTCCACCAAAAGTCTAATTTTTATATAATGTAACAGACAGGTTAAATGTACTTCTATAATAAATTTAGTTTAATACTATATTAAATGTTGACTTTGCATAATCTGGACCATACAAGAGCCTGCACTATTGTCTTGCTCAGGTCAGCTGAGGGTAACCCAGCCAGACTGAGTCTGTGCTGTAATAAATATGTCATCAGACTTCACTGGTTTGTACTGAAGAGTAGCCTACAATCATGGGAGGAAGTGGAAACTCTAAGAGTCAATTTAAAGTGTAATTCCACTACTCCAAGATGTAGTCATTTACTTTTAAATGCTCCTCTCAGTTTCATCAGTTTGCCTTGGCACATGTTACATGCTGTCTTGTTGCATTGCAGATGGCACTAAAACTAAAACATGAAGACTAATAGTGGGGCCTTGGTTTCCTAAAATCTTCAAAGTTAAACATCAGTAGAAAATCAGGCTGGATTTACAAAAATCAGCTCCAACCGCTGAGTGAATGAAAAGCACATTGTGTTTGACTACTTCCTTGCATGAGGGCTTAATATTAGGCAGTGTCTTTTTGGTTGATCTTAGTCTGTGTGGGTCTGCAGAGGCTTTCCCATCAGTCGTCATCTTCAGCTCTGAAGGGCTCATGTCTCTGGAGAGGAAGAGCTACCTCCTCCTCTTCCTCCGCCTGCACTGTGCAGTGTCACAGGTGAGGCCTGTGGTGCATCAGAATCTGTTCTTTCCTGTCTTTGACTAAGTAAATGTTTCCCTCTGTGCTCAGCCGTTTATGAAAGCTCCTTTCGCAATCTGCCCTGCACTGCAGCACATGTGTCCATCAGCCTTGGCTCTGTGGAGTGTGTGGGAGAGCAGCCTGTGTTTGTCTGTGAGCACACATCTCTTCTTCCGGTAAAGAGGATTTTCTCAAGTCTTCATCCTAAGTCCCCTTGGATTGACTGATCTCTAGAGTTTTATTTTGTCTGACCATTTATTTTTTGACCAATTATAATTTATTTGTTGTACATTTTAACATAACCTAATGCCTCTGACCCAATCTGGTTTACAGTTTGCCGTCTATGTCCATTGGGTGGCCAGGTGGCTGTATGACACCAGTGCTTTGTACAGACACTTCTTCTTCTTGCTGCTGTGTCACTAGCCACAGAGTGGGCAGCAGATGAGTCCATGTCCCTTTCTGACATACACTGTTTGTGCTTGGACGTTCTCTTTGAAGAGGAAGAGCATGTGGAATCAATCGTGTTGAGCTCCTGCTCTGTGTGGGGCTGTCTCTACACTGTGTAGTCTTCTCTTCACATGTTGGAGCGCATGGCCTCTGTCCACTCTGTGCACACTGTGCTCAGTCACCAGCTTCATGTAGTGTGGATTTGTTTATCAAACACTCTTATCTAGTCCACTGTGAGGGAAACATGTGCTCCATGTTTGTGATAGTAAACTTACACTGACAAAGCAGACACCTGTCCAACTGTTCTGTGATAAAGTCACATGTATGCGTTTCTTCTGTATGCATTATCTATAGGAACAAGAGAAAGTATGAGCGTATGGTTATTATCACAACTGCTTCCTGGCCTTGAAACCTCAGGCTACAGTGTGGTCGAGGCCTGTCATTACCGTCTCACAAAAAAGCTTGGATTCGCCTTCATGCATTTTTGCTTAATTGACTACTGTTTTGACGTTGATTTTTTCCCCCACATTAAAGTTTTCCCGAGCAGCCCACATCACCCTGCCCTCCCCAGTTGCTGTGAGGCAAAGTGCTTCACACAGTGAGAACCTTCTAGAGGTTCTTTGACTGTAGGGGCCTCAGCTCCATAACACTTCATGTTTGGTTCCTGACAAAAATTAGTGAGGTAAATAGTCTGGTTTGAAGGACGTATGCTACAAACATCGGAGCTGTGAAGAGGTGGGACTTTTGTCTGCGCCTTTGAAAGGAGGAGGCCACAAACATCACGAGGGGTCTCCATATTTGCATAATTAACTGTTGACACTAACTGTGCTTAATGAAGGCCTATTGAAGTCATTGACCCTTATACACAGGCAGCCTCTGGGAATGAGACAGAGACTCCTCAAGCAAAGGTTAAAACAATGTGTCTGGTTCACTTCCGACAAATGTGCCGGAACGCCCCAAGTCTCCAAATATCAATAAGGGCATGGAACTATGTGCCTGCCTGTTTGGCATTCAGATCCAACGATGGATAAAGAGTCAAATGAGGAAGAGACAAAATATCAAACAGTAACTGTTAGCACCCGATATTATAACTATTGATAACTATTGATAACTATTTACAAATTAAATATTGTTCATGATCCTGAGAAGAGCATGATAATGTGGCCATTCTGTCTGGGAAAATACAACATACAAGTAAAATGTGTCCAAAATTTGAAATGAGGTAGAGCATGGCCAGTGTGAATCAGCCTGGATCAGTGACTCAAAGGTCAGCTGTTGACATACTACTGAAACAAAGAGAAGACTGAAGTAAAATGCATTTTATACAAAAACATGTTGTAATTGTACTTGCTAGAGCTGTCCAACAGTTGATGTGGTGTTATTTGAATCTCATCTATTCATTCTCATCATATGAAGCTCACTGATGCGCCACACTTTTATCTGGTGAATAATTGTGATATCAAGATTGGGTGATAAAATCATTGTTTTTTATGTTTTCATGAAATCTGTGAAAATGATTTTTGGGCATGTTGTTTTACATTTGTTGCATGTGAGTGAATGGACCCACAGTGATTAATGGCTCATTTTATCATAAAATGCTGTTGTGAAAGGGTCAGATGAAAATGTGTTATCGGATGTAAGTAGGGCAAGTATTCTCTCTATCTATCCAGCCTTTTTGTTTCGGTGAGATGGGGTACCCTCAACCCCCCTTGGTTCTTACACACTGGTTTCAGGGCCTTCAAAAGGGGGCCCCAAAAGCTTTGATCCTCTACATGGGTGTGGAAAAACATCTTTTGCGTTATACTGAGTCCAGGAAATCAACAATTTTGGCACTGCTATTTAATGTTCCTAAATCATCACATGTCCTAATTACAGTTTATTTACCATTGTGCATTGGGCACTCTGGGCATTTGTGCCTTTGGTCTGCAGGTTTCTCCATTCTCTGTCCTCAGCCTCACGCTTGGTTTGTAAAACTCTTGATGAATGTAGATCATTAAATCAGAATATGGTGGTCACACATCACTTTCTTTTTCAGGAAATGGCCACAGAAATGTAATCTGTCAAGTTGACAGTTGATGGAGATACAAACAAACATTGGTTTTGCTGATGGGGTGGACTGGTGCCACTGCCACATCCAGATGATGTTTCATCTGCATGTCTAGACTGGCCCTGTCACCAGATACAGCCTCCATCAGAACAGTTCCATTTATTGTCATGTTCCAAGCTTCTGTCACTGTGCTTACAGCACTTTACTTCACCTCGTCACACTGTACTCTGGACCTGCCAGTGCTCTAGTTAAACCATGTGAAAAAGTCCTCGTCACCAGTGTTTATCTGTCAAGGGCTCCATAATCCTTGGTGCTACCTGCAGATACAATTTTCCTCATATTGCCAGATTTGGTGGTAACTTTAGCCGAGTGCCCCAACTCCGTGATCCCAGTGTGAGAGGTTCATGATGTTCAGCTCCTCCATTCTCAGCTCCAAGTTTTTCAGTTCAAATGATTTTACAACTAATGGTCAGCAGCCTCTGAGCGTGTGCTCAGTGTGAGGAAGGAGCTGGAGGAGGCCAGTGTTTTATTTGAGTCAGTCACATGATATGATACCATATTCACACTATGAATAATGTCACTATACAATTGGCCTATTTAGATTTTAAAAATAATATAATCTATGTAGTGTCACACAAATTTTCATGGTGTAAATGATAATCACGATTAATGTAATTTAAAAAAAATCATCTGTCTTTCACCCACCTCTCTCCCTCTCTTTCATTCTCTTTCTTCCTCTTTCTTCTGTCTCTCTGTGTCTGTCGCACCCCTGTCTTTCTCCCTGTTTCTCTTATCTATCTCTCCCTCCCCCATCTCGCTCACTCTCCCTTCTCCTTCCCTCTCCTTCTCTCTCACTTTCTCCCTCTCTGTCTTTGCCCTCTTGCTCTCTTTCTCCCTTTCCCTTCCCCTTTCTTCCTCTCTCTCCCTCCCCCCCATCTCTCTGTCTCCCCCTCTCCCTCTCTCCTCCTTTCCCCCTCTGTCTCTCTTTCTGTCTCCGTCATAATGTGTGGTGTTGAAGGTTTTGTCGACTTAAGTATGACACGGTCTACTTCACCAGATGGATTCTACACTGATGCAGACAGGGTCACCTTATTTTAGCTATATGTCGGACACTCCACGCTAGACAATGATGCACTCAAAGGCTTGTTTTCAGTGCATTCCTACACTCGTGTCAAGTGATAAAAGTGATGGGGCAATCTTTCAACCTCTGTTTCTACACATGGGGTCTAGTCCTGCTGCACAACTTATAAATGCACCTGTTTACAGACCTGATAGGCCAGTATTTTTGGAGTGCACTAAGTCAAACCACTATGTAGGGCTGGGCAATATGACAAAAAATGTATCTAATTATTTCCCCTTTGTATGACTTGGTACACTTTTAATGAGAACCATTTAACACAAAAATAAGTAAAAATTTTCCCTCTAAATATTTGGATTTCTAAAAGCAGTAGAAAAAACTTGACATTCAGAGGCCATAGGCGAATGACCTTTTTGATTTCCAAGGAGGATATTTGATGTTGTGTGATGGCAAAGCAGTCTGTCATTTGAACACAGGCCTGGGAAGAGCCCATGAGCAGCCGTGTCTGTCTGGGCCTTAACGAGAATGGCATGCAGCGCTCCCCTCACTGTACTGAGCACCCCCACCCACTGCTTCAAAGTGCAAATAACAACAACAAGTGAAGGGGAGAAGATGAATGAGGATGAATGAATGTGGCCCTCAGCTCCCTGCCCCCATGGCTCTGAGAGCGGAGTCCACTACAGTGCGGTCTGTCCCGCCCTCACAGCTTTACGGGCCTGTGTTATGACTGTTGCCGGTGTGTATTACACACAAATCTGTGCTGCTTCTCCACCGGGACACCCATATAAAGGGCTGTCATTTCCAAAGGTCACGAGTGAGTCCTCCACACAAGTGTTGTCCCGACACCCAGTCTGGAAAAATAAAAACGTCTGGTACTGGACCCATCTGTGCCCTGTGCCTCTGTATGTCCTTTCCCTTTCATTCTTCACTCCGCTGTTACTGCCTCTGTTTCTTTAATAACACTTGCACTATTTAAAAATATTTTGTAACACTGACTCATTTGCACTATTTAAAATGTTTACTGACATTCAACAAGTGCTGCTTCAGTGCCACACATTTATGCAACATGTTTCGATGTGTAGCGTGCATAAGTACAGTGAATGTATAAGTATATGAGTCTCTTAAGAGATTGATCATGGTTGCATCAGGTGCATTGTCTTTAATTCTATTAGTAAATGAGGACTCCCCAGTGAATGAGCAGTGTGTACAGGAATGTAACATGAACCAGTCTGCAGCGTCTGGACTCTGCTCACCCACATTTATTATCTCTAAAAATACTGAGCATGTTCTAAAAATGCACCGGGTCCTGTGCCTTCCATCCATGTCAGGTGCATCTACAGCATACAACAGTGTAGAAGTTCTCAACTCAGCCTGACCTCACACAGCACACACACATTTATGTAGTTGTGTCATTACCTCGTTCCTCCAGTTTTTGGTCAATGAAAGGTAAACTCTGGGAACTTTGCCTTAGGGATGAATTACAAATGTGCAAACACTAGTAGACTGATACAATACAGAAAAGACTATTACAGTTACTTCAGACACTTGTGCAATAATTCCAATTCATAATAAAACATCACTTATTTATTCACAATTCTTTAAAGACCAGAGTTCTTTTTGTCCATATATTCTGTATACTCGCTGAATTACCTTTTTTACATTCAGGTAATTGGTCATCAATTAAATGATGCACCTTTTTATTGAACTCTTAGACTTCATTTAAGTTAAGTTCAGTCAATTCATGTGTAATAAAGGACTTCTCTAAAAGCAGGATCTTTTAAATCCATACAAAGTTACTGGCTGGATTAAGGAAGTTAAACTGTTGTATTAAAGTGACTCCACAGGACAGCGGGCGCCCCATGGCTCTGCTCTTGTCTTGCAGCCAAACCCTGCAGACAAATGTATTTCCTCCTGAAGCTCTTGGGTCAGGCCTGTTCTTCTTGTGTTAAAGAGGCCAAAGGTGCAGGCTCGGCCCTCTCATGTCACGTGCGTCTGACCCCCGAGCAGCTACACAGGGCCTTTTACGATAAAAGAAAAACATGTTTTTTTTTTCTTTAAAGAAAATGTATTATATTCTGCATTTCTTCCAATATTCAGTATTAACTATTACATACCTAGATTATAATTTTACTTTAGTACAAATTCTAACATTGATCTAAAACAGTCTAATAATAGAAACATTGACTGCCAGTTCAAAACTGACAGACCTCGCCTCTTTATAATATTATTTCAGCATGGAAAGGAACATATCTTTACCTGTTTTTGTTGCTGAAAAATGCCAACTAGACATTTTAGAAGACTACATACATGACCTGGAATCTGAATGAAATATTGTATTGGGTGGAGATGGGGTATAGGTAAAAACATGAACTTTGGTTACAAAACAATACATGATTACTCAAAGATGCATAAAACTACAGCTCTGCATAAGCTATGATGGCAAGTGGCTGTAATAACAGATCAGTTTAGCATACAATGCACATTTGCATTGATTTTCATTGTATTGTTGTCTATGAACTTAGTACTTTTTTATGTGTTTTTGTGCACAACCTGTCGTATTCTCATCAGCCTTTCCCCTGACACACACGGTGTTTCTGATGGAGCCTTTGGTGCAGAGAACAGGGCTTCCTGTTTGGGCAGACGGCCGGGTTCAGGCAGGAGTCGGGGTCGGGTTGCTGCGTTCATGTCTGGTGCTGATGGGCACCATCTGATAGGAGACTCAAGTCTTTGAATTATTTTCTTCGCTATAGTATAATGCTGAAGATTGACAGGGAACTTTTTTTTTTAATGAAACTTTTTTCTTTGTTTGGAGAAATTGGATAATAAATCACAGGGTAGTAGCTAGCTGCAGACTTGGCAACGCTGGCACTAACTCAACAGACGTTTTACTTTTCATTGAAAGGACAATTTACAGTAGTCCTAAAATGAGAGACAGGGTAAAGGGTTGCTGATCTCCACTTGTTTTTATAGACCCCTCTTATGTCATAAACAGCAAGTGGTCCTATGTGCCCATGCTGCTCCTGAAACCTGATATTGCACATATAGTGAAGTGTGCGTGTTGTCCAGACTGGTTCCTGTCCTGCTAATAAAAGAGATCTCTTTTTGCTTTGGATACTGCTGCTTTCTCCACACACGTTTAAAGTGCTGTTCACGGTTCACACTGCATTTTGCTCTTAATGTCTCACAGCAGGCACTTAGACCCAGGTCATGACTCAAGCACGACAGGTCTGCCTCTGGGGGTCTCCAACCACACACCACTGGTGACCTGCAGCCCACACCAGCCCTGTACCACACAAACTGCACTCCGTACATGCAACATGTGTGGTGACTTCTTTTATGTGTTTTAATGCTGCACTATGCAACTTTTCTGGTGAAGGCTCCATTACTTCCATTTTACCTAAAAATGTTCCATAGTATGGCATTAAACTTATTCTGTCATGATCGGTGTTTTTAGTAATATTTTTACCTGTCACTTGCCCTCATGACGTCGCCTGCTTGTCTCCAAGGAGACAGACAAGTTTAATGCCATACTGTGAAACATTCTAGGGTAGACAAAGCATTAACTTACCCATCTCCATCTTTCAGAAAGTTACGCAGTGTAAATTTTTATGGCAGCAAGAGCAGTTAGTCTGCTGTGTGTTGCAGTGTTTTCGTGCGCTGTGCTGTAAAGGACCTCCGCCCCCCAGACCAGAGTATGATGTGGTGTGCATCGGCCTGACAGGTGCCGGAAAGACCAGCCTGCTGACCCGCCTGTGCAGCGAGAGCAGTGATGGCATCATCCCCACTACAGGTTTGTATTCACTATATTTTATGATCAGCTCTTTGAGAATATATAGTGCTTTAATGTGAACACAGTCCAGTTTAATCACTCACTCAATGATGTACACTACCCTTCAAACCACACCCACTAATTCAATGATTTTTTTTTTTACATGTTTTTTTTTACTTTCTACATGTTTATATACATGCTTAAGAGATCATTTATATGAAGCAAGATATATAGAATTATGTACAAAATAACAAAATAAGTTTATATTAAAATAATGAGAACCATTTAACACAAAAATAAGTCAAATATATAAAATTATGCATCGTTTGTTTTGTCAACAGCACTGCAAACCCTGGTCTTCTCTCATTGAGCTTCTTGATGAAGTCTCCTAAAATGTTTTTTCACTTAACATGTGGGCCTTTTCAGGGTCAATAAATGCCAAAAGTGCAAACCAGTGATCAAAGCAAAGGGTGACCATTGCTGTATTTTTTAGTGAGTTATTTTGTGGTTTGTTTGGGTTTTTTTTGTTTTTTTTTTGGTTTCTGTGACATTCATAGTTCTGATGCCTTCTGTGAGAATCTGCAATATAAATATGTAAATACTCATGAAAATAAAAAAAGACTTGTAATGTAGATCTTTCATATGTGAATTAAAATGCAATATGAGCTCAGCCTGCTTTAAGACAAAAGCTTTGGGACAAAAGTGTAGTTCAAATTTTAAATCAGATCAAATAATATCAGTGCCATTAGTCAGACATTGAAGGTTACTTTACAATTTTGTGCATTATTCATTCACTCCAAGCTACCATTGTACCAGTTTTTTGTCAATCAGTGTGATGTAATATAGACGGTTCCAATCACTTTTTCTCTTTTTCTAGGTTTCAGCATTAAAGCTGTGCCATTCCCAAATGCTATTCTGAATGTAAAAGAACTTGGAGGTAAGATGAAAAGTAACTGTATTCTTTGACATGTAATATCGTGTTACATACTGTTTTAAATAACAGTGCATTACAGTTTTAATCCACTTGTACCATGGTCCCACAAACTGAAAATAGTTAAGTTTTAAATCTGACAACCTTTTAGCTGTCTTTGGATGTTCGAAGCATTTCTGTTTTAGTTGAAGCTAGTCCCTCCTAAGAGTAGTTTGTTTATTTGTTTACCCGTTGCTATGGTGATGCTCAGTGTTGTGATATAGAACAGTGATTAGATGCCGGAACTACCTGTGCAGTTATACAAAAACAGTGCACAGCGGTTGGCGTTAGCATTATCTCAGACCGTGGTATAAAAGTGTATAAAACATTGTGAATAGTGAAATAAGATATATTTACCATCATTCGTAGCGCTTGTTGATGCGTAGTCAAAGCAGATCCTTGATGTTTTTCACTTTGAAGTCTTATTTGTAAATGTGTAAAAGGGAAACCTCTTGTAGCGTCATGCTTTGTGCTCACTGTGGGAGGAAAGACGTCACACCTGTTAATGTTGTGTAAAGTGGCTGCACAATCTGCTGCTGTTTTTCCTGGAAACGTGAAGCACTCGAGGAAGCCCAGATGAGCGGGGACAAGGTGCTCAAACATAAACAACAAATAGTTCTTCCAGACATTGATACACAGAAATCACTTATTCTGAAGTGATGCCATCCTTTATCTCATGTTGTGAATACACATATGACAGGTGCAATGCATATTTTGAACAAAATCAACCTGACGCTCTGAAAGGATGAAAGACATACTCTCCCAGACACACACAGTAACACATACACAAAGAGGCACCCGGGACCACCAACGAGGGCGCTACCAAATTTGGACAGAGCGCATTGGACGCTTTTGAAAAGAGTTTCTTTCTGAATTAGGTTAAAGGCTGTCTGGTGGGGCATTATTGTGGTAGGAAAAACACTAGTCCCATGGATGACACATTTGATTTAGGGGCGTTTGTATATGGCGCACCACCACAGTAATGCTTGATGAGATCTGCTCCCTCTCTCCCTCTCTCTCTGCCCCCCGCCTAGACCCCTCCTCCCCTGCTCCTTTTCTTGTAAATACAGAGTAAAAGAATCTGAGCGATTTATGATGCCGGCTGCTACGGATGAGTTCAGGGGCACAAGACGAGCACGTGATGTTTTGACACTTCAAGTTGTTTTTTTTGAGATGAAACCTTTTTTAATTCACCTGAGCCTCCCTTGTTGGGCCTGGTCTGCTCCAAAACGTTTCCAACTCCTAGTGTTTACATTATACCTCAGAATGAAAAAATACATCAGAATTCTACCTCTAGATTCTTAAAGTGAGATTGACAGTTGTATGCTATTTTACAAGGTCGATAATAACAAATAATAAAAAATAAAAGTAAAACAAAACTGATCAGAGCACAGTATTGTAAAACAAAACATGATCCACGGTATATAAACAACAGAATGAAATGCTCTAGTTCTTAGTGTCATAGAAATTATTTATTCAACCCTCCACTATTCAAATCATATTGTAGTACAGAAAAATAACTCCTAATATATATTTTTTTTTAATTTTATTTTACCATTGCAGCTTTTAGTAGTCAAACATGCACTGCTTTAGCGTACGAGCGCCATTAATTCTATCAAAGCGCCTAGGATCACCTACAGTACTTCATGCATTTAATGAGGGTCACGTAACAAGGGCTTGTGAGACAGTGGACACAGACACTGTCAAATGTAGTGAGTGCTGGTGCCAGGTATACAGATTAGGTGGGAAGGGCACCTCCGGGGACACAGTGAGGATCTATTAAGTGTGTGGTGCGTGTATGTCTGGACACTGATGTGACGTCAAGTCTAGACAAGCTATTTCCCCATGCTCTTTCGTGGCACATTAACAGCCGACGAACAAGTGCTCCCAATAGTCACTTCTCTATCTGCTGGGATGAGTGATACAAACAGTATTTTTTAAGTAATTAAGAAAGTATATTTTATGCATAACATGATGATTGCAGCCTTTTCTATTTTCTCAAGGTCAGTCTAATCACTTTAGATAAACATTGCAGTAATAAACTGCATTAATACAATTAAGTACTCCTCATTTGTTTTTATGTTAGTTTTGGAAAAGTTTTCACCGACCACCAACAGGCAAAAGGACATGTGCGCACATCACTGAACACAATGTGGTTATTATTAGCCTCAAAAGGGACCAGCGGCTGTTTCTGGACTCAGCAGAGATTTGGTGCAGAAAAAGCTTCAAGTAAAAGTAGATTTTGATTGAAGTGCAAAGCACATGTGCTCACAGGGTCTTTGATTCTTGCAAACTGAGAGCCAGAAAAGTCTTCAGTAAAATCCCAAGTAATAGTTTTTTATGGTTTGAGTTGTGTAGTACAACTGCCACATGTGCTAAGCACGACCAAAATAATGTGTTCTTTTTGCAGATTTTACAGTACTACAGTTCAGGTGTGAATGTCGATTAGTTTAACAAACAAATATGATACATAAAAATGTTTGATAAACTGCTTTAGAAGACCTCAAGGTCTGCAGCCAACAAGCATAGAAGTACAATTAGGAAGGCTTACAATACTAACTTTCAACAGAGCTGTGGCAGTACTAGAAATCTCCTTTCAGGCCAATAGGGGGCAGAAGTTACCTCTTCTTTGTAATGAGAGGGGACAGACACCAGAGCGTTTCATGGTAAAGATAAGAGAGACTTCTAAGTCCATCTCTCAAGTACCACTTTGTCTGCTCCATTTCCACTCCAGCCGAAGTGTGGGACGAGTGGTGAAAGTGAAGGAGCAGAACGGATAAGAGCCATTTAATGTCACTATACAGTTCATCAATTACCAACATTTGATTCATTTAAAGTAAATTCAGTTTAATTTTTAGCATCAGCCTATTGCATCCCTATAAAGTAAAATGGTAGAATAAGATCTGATTAGTTATTATTCACAGATGGCTCACTTTCATCTAAAACATGTAACAGTTTTTTTATCACCTAAGAATGTAAACTGTTTGTGTTTCAATATGACTTATATTATTATTATTATTATTATT
>KN513475.1:10167-21232 GCA_000787155.1 Scartelaos histophorus | reverse complement strand
ATGAACTTGTAATTGAATATTCAATATGTGAATGTCAATAATTATATGTGGCCAACATATTACTCCTCCTGACTCGCCCACTAATCTGTTATTAGACTAATGTGGACAACATCAAATCGGTTGGAGGTTAAACACAACCAAAGCTCATACATAAGGCGCACTGATGATTTTTGAGAAAATGTAATGATTTTAGATGCGTCTTATAGTCCGAAAAATACGGTATATTTCACACTTACGAATTAACAGCTTCCTAATTACTCTGAGCTCCTTATACAATACCCTTACTCCATGGGAAAAACTGGAACAGACACTGTAACAATCACAAAAAAGATTAAAAAAAAGGAAGAAAATAACGCTTAAGTCGATATCTACTTTAAAAAAAAGAAGAAAATAACGCTTAAGTCGATATCTACTTGTCTTCTCGAAATTAATTCTATACTTTAGAGTGACAGGTTCCATTCTCGGGCCTACACTCTGTAATAGATGAAGAATAGAGCAGAAACATTTTGCATACAAAGTCAAAACCTCAAGTGCGATAAAGGACAACGACTTCTTGGCAGGACAATGGGATTAGAGCTGCCCCCGGAGCCTGCTCTGTCACCACCACTGTGTGCAAATGGCCCAAAGAGGCACACTGTAAAGCACTTTATGTACCAGTAAGGCAGAATAGTGCTATATAAATGCAGTCCATTTACCTCTCTTAGCTGCTCACTTTACGAGCTCTGGTAAGGCAAGGCAAATGCACATGCTCGGCTGCCTTTCACATACTGCCAGCTCCTCACAATGCCCGTGTATTATTGTTATTGAAGGAAATTAATGTAGTAAAAAAGGCTGGTAAGTATTGTGCTGTGTAAATAGCTGTTGTTGGGAACTGTTAGCAACTGTACATGGAAAATGTTGACGTTATTTGGATGATGTATTGATAAATTCTAAGTATAGATTTGAATGCGCTGCTGGTGTATTGTTGGTACAGTCTGGATTCTACTGACAAAATGTGGAGGTCTATATTTTGTCAATAATCTCTACTTTAAAACATATAACTAGGCGTGCGTGATATTTTTAAAACTCAATATGGATTTTGACATCTCGTATATATCGATATAATGCTTATATTTAATCCTGATTTGGCTTCACTTCTCTGTTTTGTCCTCGTCGCTTTTCTTTTCTTCCTCGTGTGTCTCAACATGAGGCGCCTCAACAGGAGGAAACACAACTCGTCTGTAAATGCCGAAAATTGGTGTTAACCAAAGCTTCAAGCGCCACGAACCTTTCCCACCATTTCCAGCTCCTTGTGCCCTGATAGTGAACTTTTTTTTCAGCGCTAATAGTTTATGCAAATGAGTCAAGCGGTTTTAACTTTCGTTCTGTAAAACATGAACAAATGTGCACAAAGCTGAATTAAACACATTATAATGTCAAATGGGCTGATGTGGCTCTGTGTCTTTATGGTTTACATGTTGTAAAGTTTAATAATGTAAAGTTTATTTATGCTGAAGATTTAAATGAAGAATCTGCTGCAGTTTTACTTGTACATTAGTGTTTGGAAACACTGGATTTGATCTGCACAGTGGATCGTGGGAAACCTCCTCACTATTAAAATAAAGAACATCCCGAGCTTCCTCTGCTAAAGGAGCTTATTTCTTCCTTTATTTTACAGTTAAATTATTTTTTTTTATGCAGGGATTTGTATTCTGTTTTTAAAGTTGCAGAAGCACTTTCCTACACCTTCCTGTATGAACTGACAACTTCTTGGCACTTCAACATTTTTATTTTTGCAGTAGTTTTGGGGAGGTTATTTTTCCTGTACTGATATCGAGATATATATCGTATATCGAGATATAGCAAAATATATTGATATATATATATTTTTTGCTCCATCTCGTCCAGCTCTACATATAACTGAAATCATCAGCATTTGTTATGACGCAAGTGTCGATTTCTATTATACTATTCTATTCTAATTGTGTTTAAAAACTTTGGTTGTTTTTTTTTTTTCCCAGATTTTGTTACTAGCTGGAAGTGTGACTCAAATAATGACCTCTTTCAATCAAATTTGAATCGTTAAATGCTTCCAGGGGAAAAACCTCATGAATGTGTCTCAATCTGTCTGTGAGTTGTGTCCCCAAACTCCACATGACCGTTATCATCTAACAGACACTGGCCGGTCCTCGCGCTGCCCCACAGAGAGCAGAGGTACCAGTGTCTTTCATGCAGCGTTTCTTCCCTCCATACGCTTCTATCACAGAGGCACGAGCAAACGCCGCTCACGCCTGAACATGACATTCTCCTGATAGCGACGTATGAAGCCCATCGGTGGTGCAGACGCTCCTCTGAGCAATCTCCGTGTTTTTCTGCCGCTTGCTATTGTTGAATATTAAGATTTGTCCTTACATTTCCTTATTTGCATGCCCCGGTGCACAGGCTATTCCCCGCTGTGGTGCTAATGCGTTTCCACATACTGGCTAGAAGCTGCGCTAATGTTTTTGATGTGTCACAACGAATACTTTGGCTCATTACGACGTGGATAACCTTATGCTTATTATCAAGCCTTTCTCCTGTTTAATTGATGCTTTGAAGTAGGACATGAAAGTCATTCTGTTGGTCTTGTGTGTGTGTGTGTGTGTGTGTGTGCGCGTGTGCGTTAGTGTGAGCGAGAGAGGCGGAGGCGATGGTTTGTGTGTTCCTGGGAGCTTGAATTTATTTCATGCTCAGCTCCACTTTCAACAGTGCTCAATCTTTACTACAGACAAAACACAGTGATTACAGCTGTGGGCCTGCAGCCTGGGGCCCCTAAGCAGGCCATATTTAACACAACCGACAGCACCGACTCCTCTGTGGAAAACCCATGGAAGGAATTGGTAAATATAGACCTATTATTTGGAGCGCTGGCTGATATTATTTATTTCAACTACTAGTACACGGTGGACTGTGAGATTACAACAAAATATGTGTCTTATTCTGCATAAAACCTGCTAAAAGTGTAGTTTAGATCTGTGCGCACGACTCGAAAATGTGATTCTTGTCACTTCATTTTTCAGTCTTTTTCACTTTTTGTTTAAAATCTAACTGTAAAGAAATGCTTGTCTTCAAAAAAACCACAATTTAATAGTTTTTTCCTAATTATTCAGTGGTTAGAGCAGTGGTCCCCCAACCCGAAGGTGAAAAGGAGGATCGATTCCCTCAAAATTCTTTTCTCTTAGGCATCCTAGGCGTTATTATTATTATTGTAACATGCAAACAAGCAAGTTTAAAGTCAACCCTGGGCTTTTTGGATATCTTTAACTTAATGTAAACTAGGGCTGCACGATATATCGAAAAAATATTGTCATTGCGATAATGGCACGTGCGATATCCACATCGCAAAGATGCGCGATATTTTTTAATTGTTTTATGTGTAAATCGTGAGTTTATTGCGTTCTGGAGTTCACAATTCCGACGCGCCCTTAAACGTAATGTTTTGCTAGCTAGAGCGAGCGCGTGGACTCGCAGTGCATGACGGGAAAACACTACAGTCACCATGGCGGGTAATGAAGAAGTCAGTGAAGACGACAACAGCCAACAACTTGTGCCTAAAAAGCACAGCAGCTCCGGAATTTGGGACTTTGGCTTCAGACGGGACGACGTGTCACAGACGCAAGTGCTGTGCAAGTCGTGCCGGAAAGTTATCGCAACGTCGAGAGGAAACACGACGAACTTACACAGCCACCTCGAACGCAACCACAGGGAGCTATACAGTGATTTTATTCAGTCAAAAACTTCAGCAACCAATGTTACGCAGGTACAGTCGCAAAAACATCTGTAATAAAGTTGTGGCCTACGGCTGTTCTCCTAACAAGTTTAATACTTTGCAGGAGCTTATTCTTAGTTTTCTAACCATGTGGAACACAGGTAAACGTCATAGAGGCAAACATGTGAATGTACCAAGCATTTTTTTTTAGGTTAAAAGAAAATATTGCAATAATATCGTTATCGCAATGCTTGACACCCGTATCGCATATCGCATTCATTTTCAATATCGTGCAGCCCTAATGTAAACCAATGAATACCATTTAGGATAAGAGCAATCTGCCTATTTTTGGAGTTTTTAATACACAATTCATTTTCCCACAAGTTAACACTGGGCTTTTTGGATATCTTAAACTTAATTTAAACCAATGAATACCATTTAGGATAAAGCAATCTCCCTATTTTTGCTGTTTTGAATGCATGATACACTTTTCCCAATTGTGTAGTTTGCTAAAGCGGCTTTCACTCCCAATTTATGTCACCAGTTCACTTAAGTTCCTGTAAACGTGCCACAAGGTCGTCACAAATTCCTGATTCAACCTCGCTCAGGTTCTCAAAACGTACGTGCTGCTTCGTATCAAATGAACTGGCAATAACCGCAGAGACAAAGAGAGACGATGCAAAACTAAAATAAACATCAAAGGTAACCAGTTCAGTGGACTTCTTAATTTCCCCCCTGTAAAACTAATTTTAATACAAGCTTTAAACTTTTTTCAAGCATTTGATCACCCATTAGCTTATGCATAAATGAATGGTCCCCACAGAGGCCATATTTTCATTTGGCTGATGAAATGAGCAGCTCTGATATACCCTGTTTTATATTAAACCTAAAGACCGGTTCAGCTCTCTAAGACTTGTCCCATGGTGCAAATGTAGTTAGAATATTGATCAGTTTAAGATAATGGATCCATCCTCGTTGGTGGTGTAGCATTTGTAGCATTTGTGGAGCGCGGTAAAGATAAACTGCATCACAAAACTGTTGATTTTATTGAATGTGTCAAACAACATGAGTGATGTGAAACTTTTCTCCATGGGGATATAATCGCTTTGCCTGAAAGTTTCCGCAGTCTGGCATTAATCGTATAGATCTACATGGAGACGAGGAGGTGATGCATCATTTGTTCATTAAAATTGTTGTCAAAATCTTGTCGCGTCTCGTTCTGGTGCATCGTCCCTGTGGGAAACGTCTGGTCCCATCCTGCATTCATATCGCGTGCCACATGTAGCTTTAAACCAGACACATAAATCTGTATTTTATTTAATATTCAAGTAATGACATACTTTCTACTTTGATTTGCAAATCTGCAGCCTGCAGCTGTACAATATCTTCAGGCAATTTTCAAGGAAAGAATGTTGTTCACATAATAATTACTTTTACTAATATTTATTTCCCCCTTCCTTTTATTTGTTATTGTTGTTTTGTTATAAAGACTAAAGCCCAATTGCTGCTACTTAAAAGTGAAGTATTGTGGCTGATCAATTTTAACTTGGGATCTGAAAAAGTCTCTTGGCTCAATTTGTTCTTACTTTAACCGTAACGTTTTAATTGTATAATAAATTAATGGGCAAAAAAAATGTAGAAATGTGAAAGATGGTTGTTGTCCAGATACAAGTACTTTTCTTCGTTCTCTTCTGACTGTTTAAGCCCAATGAAAAGCCCTCTCAGCATATTTTTAGCTTCCATTTAGAGTTATGAATGGTCCCTTCTCTAATAGCTCTGGCTCGGAGAATATCATTAGCTGGTCTGAATTATCTTGAAGCAATTCTCAATACCTTTTAGTTGTTTCTCCCCTTACAACGAGGCAAAATTATTTCTATTGATTATACCATTCTTGTAGCTCTTTCCCCCCAAAGCGAAAGAACACCTTTTCAGTTTAGAGCTTTGCTTTTAAGATATTTTTTTCACTGGACTTGCCGTGAATTATGTGTTACTGCAGCTGCATTGGTCTAAACTCTTAACTCATTTCTTTGACTATTTCCTTTTGTTCGTCGAGCGCACGAGTCAGTGGTCGCAGGAAGTCTGAAGTTAAACCTCATCTATGACAGTGTGAAATCAGGCCCTGCCACATGGGGCACAAGTGACCCGTCCACTTGGCTCCTTTTTCACAATCTCTGGCTGCAAAGAGCCAGTTTCCAATAAAGTGGGAGACTGTATTGCGTAGCTGCCTGCAAGGTGTGAATAGAGTAAAGAAGAAAGTGGCTCGCGATTTGTAAGTCTCAGGAGAAGAAGGCAATTACCCCCATTAACCCAAGTCTAAATTTAAGGCCCAACGCTGAACTGTGTATTTAGGGAGGCTGTTTATTTATCGCAGATTTAGATGCTGTAGTAAAGTGCTCATTTAGCAGCATCTCAGGGTCACAGAGGCCAAGAGAAAAAATACCATTACCGACACCATTTACCAAGTACAGAGATCACTGCAAAGATGTCAGGGACTTTTGTGATACGCAAATAAGTGCAAGAATTGAGAATGGTTGAAGACAATTAACCCGCTTTGTTTAGCTACTGGAAATGAATTCCTCTGTGCTGAGACTGTTAATAACCATTCAGTAAATAAAAATGATATATTAGACTTCATTAATTAGACCCCATTCTTGTATTGGACACTTCAACAATAATAAAAACCTTAAACATATTCAGTGAGATCAAATTGGTTTAATAAAGAAGTCAAGATACAGTCTCTAAGTCTCCTTCACGAAGTCTTGGTCTTCCCGAAATCGCACCATCTTCTTTTTATCTCTTTTCTAATAAACTGTCATATATCATCATATCGTGGTTCCTGTTGCAAACAAGACACTTCTAAATGTGTCATAGCACGTAGTAGTTTAGTTTCTGTTCATATTTTTGTGCTCAGTCCTTTTGTTTTTAGTCCTCATGCAAGTGTCGTGTAACATGTATTTTTCAGTCTTTGCAGTTGTTATTTCCTGTTTTTAAGGTTTTGATCCTTTGCATTTGCATATTTTTTGAGTCAGTTAAGTGTCATGTAAGGTTCAGATATAGTGCACACATACAATTTAAGAAAAACAACTAGAATACGTTTTTTTTTTTTCCTTTTCCACTATCAGGTTAGTAGCCAGGCTGGCGCCACCTAGCGCCTCCGCTCAATTTCATTTTACTCCAGCTACTAGGTCAGGGAACGACTAATCAGGGACGGTCCGCTTGCGAACGAAAAACATCCGCCCAATCAGCGAACAGAGACGAGGCCGTGACGTCTAACGTAAGTGTCCATCCGGGTCTGTTTGTAGTTTTGTAGCCAAGCTAAACATGGAGGTTCATCAAGCTGTACAGTCTGTGTAGCGACAATTCCCAAAACTACATTCCCGGACTACACTGACTGTTTGGGCGCATTACACACGTCACGTCCGGTTACGAGCAGAAAGCAGCGATTGGTTAAAGCAAAAAAGAACCCACCCACTGTGGAGCGAACGAATCCTAATGGTGCGAGGTCAGACGGTTTCCACGGAGTGAAAGAAACACGGAGTGAAACCGTCTGATGCATCAGGCTATCAGGATGGTGCAGACTGACATCCTTTTATTCTGTCAGTACCTCAGGGCAGCTGTGGCTACAACAGTAATCACCATTGAGTGTGCATCATGTTTTGACAGTGCAACATCTACACTGTGTATTGGGGTAATAGATAATTCTTGCGGCTATGTTTTCAAAAAGATGCAAAGCAGTGATTAATCTGCAATCTATAAACCTGAATTATATTTAGAAATGTATAGTTGAATACTTGGAATCCCAGAATATTAGGAATATTATTAAAAAGGCTCTCCAAAAGTTTAAATTGGTGCATCTGAATGAATGTGTTACAAAGCAGAAACCAGCATAAGAAAAATAATGAATTTAAAATGTGTTTTTGAAGACCACAGACAAACACCGAACCCACTAAGGACTTAAAGGAGAAGCCTTGGTGACTTTTTAAACGTAGCCAGTGTTTTAGCGAAACCTAAATTAGCCTTTCAGCGTGGAATCTGGCTGATACTGTTTTGCCTGCAGAGTTTTTGACTGTGAATATCATGCAGCTCTTGCAAATGCAGCAGCAGAGTGAAATAATATTGATTGAGATTATTTGGGATAAGAAAACAAAACAGGTGTAGATAAAAGAATGGTGCAGGTGAGACATGGAAATTAGCCCAGTCATATCGCCTTGTGTAAGCGTGCAGAGGCTTTTGATCCGCTCTCACTGGTTCAGGACTATTTCGTACCCCCCAGATTTGCTTTAATCTGCCCTATTTCCAGGTTCATGCTGCTGAATCCTCTGCTCACTGCAGCATGCCCGACTCAAATGCCCTGGGCCACCCTTCCTGATCCGGACCCCAGCCATTTCCGCTTACTTTCAGATAAACCTGGAATCATTCAGGCAACCCACAGTAGCACTGCTGGGGAGGCGAAATTTGTTTTAAAAATTATATTCATTTTATTCACACCACAAAAAGAAACCTGAAAATCCACACTATTCATATTTTCAAGTATTTTTTACCCTGAAAAGACCTTAACAAATTCAATGTTGCTTCCTGTCAGCTGCTGGGTTGTGCATTATAAATGGCATATTAGCATACGCTCGTGTTTGTATGAATGTAAATGCCAGTTTCCATTGCGTTTAATTCAGAAATATTTAGCTTGCTGGTGTCAGGCGCTGGG
The DNA here is from genome assembly GCA_000787155.1 of Scartelaos histophorus. Lineage (NCBI taxonomy): Eukaryota > Metazoa > Chordata > Actinopteri > Gobiiformes > Gobiidae > Scartelaos > Scartelaos histophorus. The sequence goes on along the minus strand of KN513475.1, from coordinate 12,803 downwards.
ACAGACTGGTGCATACAGCCACGCCTAACGTGATTACCAAAGGCACATGCACGTTGGGCATGTTGTTTCTGTCTGCTTAATTCACTCACAAACACATTGTCATGGACACATGCTGTCGTGGCTCACACTGTACAGCCATGATCAAAGCCAAATGGAGTGTACAGTGAATGAATGGGCTGAGAGAAGAGCTTAAAGTAATGAGGCGTGACGTGGAGGTTAAACTGGGACTGTCAGCTCTTTGCTTAACTTCAGCTTATTTACATGCAGTTAGCACAGAGCAGCACGTTTCAAACTGTTCTGATTTGTATATTGAGTGATCAAGTTTTGAATAGCCTAGTTAAGTTCATTTCAGCTTTTGAAATACATTCTAAACGTTAATATGGTCATTGTGGAGTTTATATCAGAAAGCAATGACCACATTAACGTTTCTATGGTCATTGCTTATTGGATATAGACATTTCCTTCTTTAAAATGTCTATATCCAATAAGCAATTAATGATTCAAAACGAAATATGAATTTCAGTCGTGAAAACTCTTCAAAATGATGCACATAAACGTAAATTTTAACCCCGTGAATCACACAAATGCTTATTTAATGTTGAGAAGGTCATTGTTTCTCTCATCATGTGTGTTCTGTTTAATCATCACAGCGTGCAAAACTAAATTATGAATTGTGAATATTGTTCTGGTGCTTGGGGTATTGTTGCCGAGGGCTCTTGGCGAGGGGATAATGTGGTTCCCCGTACGGTCCAAGCCCAAATGGACTGATGCAGCCAGTGCGGTGAGCAGAAATAGACACTCTAATGTGTTGACCTTGTGATTAATTAGTGATTTGTTCAGCGTGGAGCTTGTAATAGTTTCAAAGCCTGGTGACAGAATAGAAAATGAATCATAAGGGCCATACACTATATACAGTATGCACCAATTATAATAGAATGTGGCTATGATGAGGGTATCATTAAGAAGCTGCTCATGCGATACATATACACTGCACTTTCTATTCGATATAATTCAATACAGTAAATTGCAAATCAATTCAATATCATTCAGTAAAAAATAAAAGGTTCCAGCTTCTTACAGCTGTCCATGATATCAATACTGTATTACCAAATTAAACAACAAGATATATAAATATTTTAATATTTTTGCCCACCCCTAATTGTGCTCCCTCAGTCATAATCGTGTGTTCATGGTGAAAAAAACGATTTGAAAAAATGATCAAGGTTTGCAAGACATTTAATTGAAAAAAGCTTCTGCAGGGGATTCAAAAAAAAAAAAATTCCCAATCCTTTTACCAACAGGATACCAAACTTTTTTATGAAAAGAACTCTGTATTCATGGGTTCCAGCTTCCTTTTAAAAGGTGATATTTTTGGGACTTTTCCCCCCCCAAGATAAAATATCTCATTTCGAATTGTAGATTTTCATCAATTTGAAAGTAAATGATGTCTTTTCCAGTTGCTTGAAGGTTTTCTCCGTTGAGCATATACGCACATCTATACAAGGAGACTGTATATGAGCAATGTGCCTGGCTCAGAGTCAACAAACTGACAGTTCCAGTGTTTTGTGAACGACGTGAAACTCTTGGTGGGAGTAGATTTATTTTCCCTTAAACCCTAACTATGACATTTATTAAACAGCTCACTGCGAATTTTTGCTTATCCCTCACTGTATAAATCTGCCCTATTGATTTTCTTGCTTTGCTCTTTGTACTGAGGTGATCCAACTTAGCTTCATTTGTTAATTAGCAGCAAATTCTCCATTGATTGCTCTTTTCTTGTCAGTGTTTTATAGCAGGATCAGCAGGTTAGAGGTTACAGAGAAAGCCTCATATCCAGCTGTACATCTGCTAAGTTATTCATGAAGGCAGAGAAATATGCTGGGTACTAATTTAGCGAACATCATCAAATGAAATCATTGTAGTAAAATATATCAGTAATGGCTTGTACTGCTGTTCTCTCTATGGCGTGTGTGTGTAAATAACAGTGTATGGCCTTCTTCACTTTCTCATTCCGCTCTCTACAGTGGACCCAGTTCTTATTATGCAAGTCAGGAAAGCAAAAGAAAAATCAATAAGAAAGTTTTGCACTCGGCGTGTGCGGTGAAATATTAGTTTAGAAGTGTGAAAAAAAACTGTGAAACTTCAGTGCTATGAAAGCTTTTTTTATTTTTATTATTGTTTAAGAATGACTGTGTCTATTCGATTATATAAGTTGAAACAGCAAGGGCAATAAGAAAAAAAGACGGTGAACTTATTGCAATAGCTTGATTGTTTTAAACTTCAAATATGAAACTGAATAAACCTAAAATGAACTGTGGGCACAACGCAGAGAGAAGACCAAACAAAAAAAGAGCATAGAAATTCAAGGAGACGCTCAGGAAGGAACCAACACCCAGAGAATATAGATAATAATGTTTCTGTCATTAAGACTCACAGGCAAAACTGACAAGTTCCCAATAGAAAACGTGCAGGAGTTCAGTCACACATATTATGCCAGTATGTTCAACATTATAATACAGGAGCTTAACACAGTGGTTTTCAATATGTGAGGCACACCTCCACTAGGGGGCGCCAAAGAGCCACTGGGGAGGCACAACACACACACACACAAACACACACACACAAAAAAAAAAAAA
>KN513475.1:0-10103 GCA_000787155.1 Scartelaos histophorus | reverse complement strand
TGCAGCAGTACTAATATTGATAATTACATGTATTAGCTGTAAAAGGCATCATTTTCTCATTTTCTGATTCCATCTCTACAAAAATCAGCCACAAAGGGGGAGACGGGACCCAGAAAAACGTAGGAAATATGATCCTGATTATTTAAAGTTTGGATTCAACTGGTCGGGACCTGGGACTGCACTTCTGCCACAGTGTGTGGTCTGCAGAGAGACTCTTGTGAATGACGGCATGAGACCCTGCAAACGCCAGAGTCAGAGACGAAGCACATTTAATAAACAAGCCAGGTGAGCTTTTTTAGAGGAAGTGTGAGGATTTGCAGACGACTTGTGTTTATGTGTCTCTGCAGTGCGACATTCCATCGAACACCTCTGCACATCAAAAGCACAGGCTCTTTGTTCCCACTGATGTGGACAATTACACTGAATGTGCTTTTATGTGAAAATGATAAAAAAATCTTTGAATTTGTTTGATCTGATGACATTCAGGTCAGTTGACTGTCTAATGCAGGGGCGGCCAGTACGTCACAAGGGTAGTGTGGGCAGTGTGGGTAGTCTGGGCAGTGTGGGTAGTGTGGGTAGTGTGGGTAGTGTGGGCACTGTGGGTACTGTGGGCAGTGTGGGCAGTGTGGGCAGTGTGGGCAGTGTGGGTAGTGTGGGTAGTGTGGGTGGATCACAGTGTCGTCGTACTCGAGGCTTCTGTCTGCAGAGTGTGAGTCTCGTCTGGAGCCCGCAGACAATGCGCAGTGTGTCACCACACACACCCTCAGCGTGCACAACAGTGTGTCCACTCGCTGACCAGTGTGTAGCACAGAGCAGGTTCAACATTTTAAAACATCCTACCTGTTGGTTTGCCTCATGTCAGGTGCAGCTCTTTTTGCGCTCTTGCTCCTTACATACTTGCTCCTTACTTGCTCCTTACACACAGGCTCCTACCTCGATTGCCGATGTCGTTTCTAATGCCATTTATGTGTGAAAAACACTTTGGTTAAGTATTCAAATCACCAGCACAATACTGCAGAGCATGTAACAACATGGATAGGCATTGGGGTGGTGCTTTTTGGCTTTTGGCTGATTACAAATGTTCTGCATGTTCTGTTGGTTTGGCCAACTGATGTTTAGTAATGTTAAAACTAGCCTCAATTAGGCTTGCATGAGGTTGGAAATGATTTGCTGTTGCAAAAATTGTTTATGAATACACTTTCAAAATATAAAAACATAAAACATAAAAAAATATATTATTAGTTGTTATTGAAACTCATCATTGCCAAGAACACAAAAGATGCATTTACTTCAAAGGCCTGTGTGGGGCGGGGCAGCAGATTGGATTTCAGGGAAGGGGCGGGGCTCTGGGTCTCTGAGGGGAGGCTCACGTTCACCCAATTTGAAAAGCCCTGGTTTAACAGCAATGAACACAGCCAGAAAAGCAACATAAGCCCACCGGTCATCAGTTTACCGGATTTGCATTTTGGTACATTTTTCTATCAATGATTTTCTGTTTATGATCCTTATGATTTTAAATAAAGCAGCTAGATTAACATTTAGCAATCATGACTCGAAAAGTGGCATTGGAATCATTCAATACATTAAAACAACACGGCTGGTGGTTGTGAAGAGTTTAAATGGATTTTGGTTTTCATTGAGCAGCTAATCCACTGTGCCTCAGTCGTCATAATTACTTTGCATTTTGCGACCAATTTGTCCATTATTGTTCCAACAACTTTTGCACATTTAAAGTTTTACAGATTTATCCATCAAACCAGTGTTAGTAAAATGAATTGGCCCTTCTGTTTTCTCTCAGCATCTGAAAACACGTCCAGGTAAAATGCACCTCTAAATTGTTACAAGCCATAGGCCAGTTGCACAACTCTCGCCTCCAACCGCACCTAATAAGCAAAAGATGATGAATGGGTATTGCTTTTTCCACTATTTTTAAGCTAACCTTCTGGAACAAAGGACGTTTTTGCGGTGAGGGCGTGCAGCCTGTCCTTATGTGAACACAGGGTTATCGAGGGTAAATTTCCAACCGATTTTACAAATACATCCATATGCGTTTTGCTTGGCCTGAGCTCAATCTCTTGTTGCTTGGCTTCCCACGGTGGTAAAGAATAGATTTTATTTCAATTTTCCACCTTGAATCTTGACATCTCGGTGTCCTTAGAGCCCACAGGGCAGCCTCACATTATCAGGAGCCTTTGTCTGTGCTTTAACGTCTCTCCTATGATCCAGGTTAACTGGACCTTTTCCACTTAAGGTTACAGTATTGTCAAAGGAAAACGCTGCATGAATCATTCTGAGCCCGTCCTTTTTCTTTTTTCTATTTCATTTGATGTAACATGAACATTTATTTCAAGTCAAACACATTCAGATGTAAGATTATGCTTGTTAAGACACTATCATTATTTTACAGTTGGGATGTACAAATCTTGGGCATGTTTTGTGGTTTATGTTTAAGTAGGATTCTGAGTGCACATTGGGGAATAATCCAAAGCATCTGAAATATGAACTGATCAACTAAAACAAAAATCACATGACTTTCAAAACATTTGTTTGTTGAAGTCCAAGGTAGATTTGTTCCAAGATTTGTTCCATAATAGAGATTCAATTATCTAAATCAGACTTGCTCAAACTATGACCAAATGTGGGGCTACAGACTCATTTTTCTTGGTCCTCAGGCTTCCAGGAAAATGATTCCATATTACCATAAGCAGTACTTTTCTTGATACCTTGATAAACCAAAAATCAAATATTCAGTGTATCCTGAGTGTATCCTCATTTAAAGCTGTTATAAATGTATATATTTGATTTATTCACTGTGTTGACCACCAGTCTGTGGCCCTCTGGTTTGTCTGGGTTGGACACCCCTGCTCTAAATAATTACAGCTTTTGAGATTTGATAATTGTGCCAACTCATTTGCAATTTTGAGTTAATTATGTTAAATTATGTTGCCGTAATTTTAACCAGAACATTGTCAACTAAAGAACATGATACAATTGTACCATAATTCTGTTATTTCATGTTTAATCCTTATAGAGCTGCACATAGAGGATTGTTTGCCTGGAAATCCAGAAGGAAATCTCTCTGTATTTGTTATGCAAATCCATATCGATGAATCTGGATTTCTTCAGGCATGAAGAGAGTATGATGGGACTGTTTTGACAAATTACACCATGAAATAATTGTGTTTTTGCATAATTTCCATGATAGTATTTGTGTTTTATCATTACTGAAACAAATTTAAGAGAACTGAGCCTATATTTAACAGCATAATTGTATGTAACGAGAAAGGTCAATCGCACACTTTGTTATTTTTAAGCAGTAGGCCATTGTTGTGCATCAAACACAAGCTATTGGAAAGGCACAGGGAGCGTGATCTGTTGACTTCCTGCCAAGCGATGTGATTAATAACAAGAGTTTCTCAGCTCCGTTGTGTAGATCAATCAGGTCTGACCTTTGGATGGAGACATTTATATTATACATCCACAAACATTGGGGCATTTCCACTCTATGAGCCCATTCTGCAGCAGACAGATGCACAGCACCATGAAGTTGTTATTGATGTGCGATGGCTGTTTATTTCAAGTTCAAGTTCAAGACAGTTCAAGAAAGCCTTAACTTCTCAAGGATGGTCTAACTAAACAAAATCGCCGGCAAAGTCGTCAGGGGGGGAAGAGGAAAGTAAAAAGTGTGTTTTGATGGTCTTATCTGAATTCAGTACAAAGACCTCAGGCTTCCATTAGCTGATATGAAGAGCTTTAAAAATACAAAATGGCTTCACAGTTCGAGGTTAATTGTTTTATGATGTGCCTCTGTGAGACCTCCGAATGCTTTCATAATTTAAATGTGAAGCACTTTATGCCCAGACGTGAAAATGCGTCAACATGGCAACACGGTAATTTGTTTGTATTGTGCTCGTTTTAACCCACATCTGAAGCTGCAGCCTACTTTTTCCTCAAAGGCATCGCCAATATAGATCAAAGTGTGATATATTGGGGAATGATTGCATACGCCGCCATCGGTAGAAACATCCTAATATATTAACTTGAAGTTTTTATGTCTAGTGGAGATGGAAGAGCAATACAAAAGTGAAAAGTACATTTGCGAACTTGCCCAAACCTTCACTTCAATCTGCGGGCCTTGCCATAGATTTAAAAAATACGGATTGTCATTAAGACGTCAGAGATGTGATTGTGTCTTTAAGCCTGCAGCCAATAGTTCATCAGGAAAGGTTTGGAGCCTCAAGTTCAAACAAAAAAGAAGTGATGATTAAAAGTATTGTTTATGGTCAGGAAATAAATATGAAAGACAACTTTATTAGCTTTTAGTAAGACAAAATAAAGTGCAAACAAACACTGCGATCAATCAATATGAGGAACTGTTGAAGCAAAACGATCAAGTTCTTTGGGGGCCTCCTGTAATATTAATGAATAGGTTTAGGTTCCAATTCTGGGCCCGGGACAATAGATCTTTTTGTTCCCCTCATGAGCATAATCCTTGAGCTTTTGTCGCCCACTTGTATCCAAAATAAAGGTCACGCTTCCTATTTTCGAACTATTTAACTTAGGCTTACCCTCGAGTGTCCTCCCTCCTGTTTTCTCTTCTCGCCCTTCACGTTTTAAAGCAAGTCCTAGCATGATGCATAAATTCGGAAGCAATTTTACACTGCGTTGCCTTGGCCACACTTCCCCACATAGTGCCAGACTCTCGCGCTCCGACGCCAACTGCACTCTCGACGTGTTTAAGTGCACCAGACCAAGAGAGCAACTACAGCTTTTCCAACTCTGTTTTATATGCTGAGTTAATAGGACTTTTAATCATGACCCAAATCTTTATAGTGCACTGATAACTTTATGAGACCAGGTTTTGTTATTTATGAACTGCTTAATGGAAGATTGTGTCTTACATGCCCTTTTCAGAATTTACTTTCAGTTTATGGTGCCGTGTGCATGTTACAAGTTTAATAATATAATACCGTCTTTTATTTCTAGACCCATTACCGCGATTACTTTGGATTACTACAGCCGCTCTGACATTTTTCCCGTTATTCATTTGTTCCGTTTTAGAGTTTGTGACAGCAAATCGTCTGCTTCCTCACAGCCTTAACCTTTTACCCGACTGCTATCTCCTCATTTTCGCCGCTCACTCTCTGCTCTCTGTACATTACATAACCGTCACAACTGGCCTCCAATCTCCAAAACATTGCACAACACCAGCGGAGTTGTGATGTACTCATGTCTAATCCTATCCCCACTTGTATCTCAGCATCTCGGGCTCTGCAGCCTCGAAGTCTGACTCCGCTTTTCCTAAACTATACAAAATGGCTTTTAGTTGCACTGCTACTGCACATCTCAAATGTAAAGTTATTGCAACATATATAACATAATAGAAAAAAACACACCAAATGTTTATGGACATTAGACATGTAAAGACAAGTGAACAAAGAAAGTAAAAATGATATTACACCATGGTGCAGTTTGCATGTTTGTGCATGTACACCAGCCTCTACAAGCCTCACCTAGAATGCGACAGATGGAAACTACTGATGCAAAGTGTGTCAGAAGTGCCTCCATTATTACTGGTATCATCAACGAGTTCCCATCCCACTGCACCAAAACATCTAAATCATGGGTCTCCTTCCTTTTTCTACACGTGAGCTACAGGACCTTTAAAAAACATCAATGCCAGAGAGTTACTCATTTTAGAGGTTGGAACAAATTGAGTAAATATAAGAGCCGCTGCGAGCCTTGGATGGGGACAGTTAGATGCTTATAAAACATAAACCATTATCCATGTATTAATGCACAAATTGAAAAGCAAGTACATTTACAATGATAATAAGAGCAATCTGAGATTTCTGATCTCTGCCAAGGGATGATGTGGACACAAAATCCAGATCTGGATCCGGATCATCACTAAAATTTGACAGAGTCGTCCCTGCACCAAGATCTACCTCTTTCATGAAGATCCAGCCAATAGTTTCCGAGAAATCTCACTAAGATTGTATATCCAGATCCAGATTCCAGGTCCGGATCCGAATCATCATCAAAATTTAATGGAGTCGTCCTTGGGCCAAGATCTGCCTCTGGTGAAAATTTCATGAAGATCCGACCAGTACCTTTTGAGAAATCCTGTCCACAGACCAATAAATACATAAATAAATCGACTCAATCACATAATCACCTTGGTGGAGATAATAAGCATTGAATTCATCAGATCTTACTTATTCAGCACAACATGTATAATTCAGGAATTCCTTGAGCTACTGGCAGCTCCCGAGCTACAGGTTGGAGACCCCTGATCTAAATAGACACATAACGTGATGCGTTATACACGGGAAATAATTTGTTTATTTGTATTTGATGTGATTCACAGTTGGAGGTGTGTTCGGTCCACAAGGAGAGTCCGGGTCAGAGCCAGAAGACGACAACCAGATGAAGTTCTACACAGAGCAGCACAGAGGGCGAAGGCGCAGCAAAGGTAACGCGTCAGGACATTACATTATGATAAACACGCTGTTAACATTTGAACCTGCCTAATGAGGCCTTTACCCCCTGCTGGGAATAACAAGACACTAAACAAAGAATTATGTTAAAAATACAGTTATTCTAACCTTATGAATATGCGGCAGAGCAGGGGAGAGGTGCTCCTAGTGCTGTGGGAAATGGGGCGGACATTTGTGGGATTGTCAGCATAGCAGGAAGTAGGAAGGGGCTCGCTCATCCCCGTGGGCCTTTAAAGTGCTGCTGTGTGGAGCCTGCACTCGTGTGATCAGGGACACAGCAGATATATGAGCTGAGCTAAGCACCGGGCTGCTGATGAGACAAAGAACTGGGATGGGAAAAACGATTTCACCTCTTCCCCACATGGTCATACGTGATAAACACAAAGGAGAAGTCATGTGTATTACTAAAGTTTGTGTAAATATCTAGTAATGTAACCTCAATAAAGCAGTTGTTCTTGTGCTTCAAATGTAAAGAAATAGATTAAAGGACACATAAAAAGCAACAAATTAGTTTTTAACCATATTATAATAGTGTTCCCTTATTATTAGCTTATTCAGAGTTGTATTTTGATCTTTGAGTATTTCTATATTGTTCTGCAATTAAGCCTTAGTGCCAAAAATATTGTCTCCTCTGAACCAAATGTAATTTTAAATTGTCTGAGGCAAAGTGATAAACTTGTATAGTCTTTGTTAAATCCAATTATAATATACATATTATTGAATTTAGGTTATAAAAATAAGAGCAGTGCAGATTTAAAAATGAACGTTGAAACGCCCTGAGAGTAAAACATGGTGTATGTGTGAACTTCTTCTCTGTTTCTCATGTCTCACTGATGCAGGAGATTATGTTTGAGGCTCAGAGCTCAGAGCTGGAGTTTCCCCGTGTATCCTGAGAGGAACAAGGGTATTGTGTTTGGATCCACATGTCCCCTTTAAGAGTTTGCGTGAGCATTCATGTCTTTGTCTACTCAGTGAGCTTTTAAAATAATTGAGTGGCCTGTATCACAAGAGCAGCTAAGACACCCACATCCCAACAGGATTATCTGCTCTGTGCTTTGTCCCGTTCCTGAAGAATCCAAGTCCAATGGGAATAAGCAGCTGGAGAGGTCGGACTTTTACTAACTCTCTGTGTTCTCCTTATAGTTTAAACCATCCCTTTAACGGCATAACCACACCAGGCAATCTCCACTTTGCAATATAGTGTGGAGTGATTTTAATTATAGAATTTATGTTGTTTACTTTATGCTAAATGCTCTTCGCGACGCCGTCCTCCACAATTACTCACTTGAAGACCTCTGTGGCTGGACTTATTTACTTGAGCATAATGAGCAAAAAGACTATAAACTATGAATACACATTCTGTTTTATGTTTTAGCTGATTATTTGTCCATGTCACTATCAAATAATTATCATCTCGCCTGGTGTGTGTCATTGTACATTACATTTTACATATTTTAAAAGACTGTAAGATAAATATAGGCTTCTATGTTTCAGAAAACTGGTGATAAATTATTAAATTATCCTTCGTGTTGTAGATTCACAAATGATAGTATAGCTTTTCTTTATACCACAGCATATTTTAATCACTTAAGCCCATTATTGCAATTAATCAATTAACCGATTATCATGGACGCCCGTAGACTTCTAAAGCAATATTTGTTGAAGAGTCCACATTTAACCTTTGCTAAGTAACTGGAGACTAAATGCTAATTTCCTTCTGTGCAGCCTTGAAGAGTGAGGTCCTGACATAGCCAAAGGGCAAACCCTAACAGCTAATCTATAAGCCTGTCCATGCTGCATTCTGCTCCTCCAAACCTTTGTGTTCTGTTTAATTTAATCCCACCTGAAAGTGGAAGCTCTCTATTGTGCACTTCTATACTGAATGACGAGCTTCAAATCTGTAAGATGTTCATGTACTTTGTGTTTCCCACAGTTTTATACTGAGACTGTAAGAGCTCAAGCCATTTGTATTTGAATAGTAATATTAAGTAAAATTCTTGGAGTAAAAATATCACATATTGCTTGATGATCAGTAGCTCAGAATCTGCTTAATCATTCCTGTTTTTGCCTCTTCTGATTAAAAAACTTCTGGTTACAGTTCAAATAAATGCACTTCTGTGTGACAATCCTATAATCATAAAGTCCACTTGTGTTTTAAAAGCCTTTTGTTCAGCTTCTGTTTTAACTATAGGGCAAAAATGGGACTAAAGGCACTTTGTCCCTGTTAATGGTGAACACGTTGTACATTCCAGTCTGTCTCAGGTAGTTGACAAACAGGCTCCCCCCAGGGCCTCACCTGTGCCTCTTGTCTGTGTGCAGGACCCCCCCACAGCCCCCTGAATAAGGTGACTCTGACACTGATCACCATCAGCACATGTGTCAGTGCCATTGTGTACGCCACACAGGACTCGTGCCCCCTCACCGTCAAAGTCACCCTGCATGTGCCCGAGCACTTTGTCGCAGATGGTAAGTCCAGCGCGTTTGTTAGACCTTGAAAATCTGTAACACTATGAATCACTGTCATTTTATCTTTGGTGTTAATCAGAGGTGGTGATGTTCTCATATTTCATCCATTTAAATGTTTTAAATGTAACTTTTCTGGTGCAGGGTTCACCACCCGTTTGTGTCCATGAAGATGTTATAGTTTTGAGTATAATGTACCACAGAATGTAAGTGACAAAGTGAGTGTGACACAGTGTGTGTGACACAGTGTGGAGAGGACGGGTGTAACGTGTATTCGTACTGAACCGTTTTGCGTCGGGACGTTCGGTTCAGTTCAGGCCTGTGCACGAGTGAGTTTATGCAGTTTATGTGTATTTACATTCAGCCAGAACATGTGCAGCTCCAACACGACATACACAGAACAGACTCACCATGAGCAGCACCTCTGCACAGAAACAACACCAATAATTCATGTCCTTCAGCAAAAAGGAGCACAGCGCTTATAATTTATGCAAATGAGCCATGCGGTTTTAGGTTTTGTTTCTGTAAAACATAAACTAATGAGTGCAAAGCTGCATTAAACACATTATAATGTAAAACGGGCTGATGTGGCTCTTATGTGGGTTATATGTTGTAAAGCTGAGTTTATTTATGCAAAAGATTTTAATTAATAATCCGTGTAAAACTTGTTTTTAAATTATGTTCTGATGGAGTATGAATGGGCCTCGCTGCTTTACTTTTTTGAAAAGTTTTGTTTACAAGGAATTTATTTTTATAATATTTCATACAGTTTTTCCTTATTTCAGAAAATTTAATTTAAGTGATTAGTATTACCCAGGAGCACTTTGCATTTATTTTATTTTCCTGTTTGTATAATGTTAAAACAAACAACACAGAAATAAACAACAAGCAAATGGTTTTGATTTATGTTCCCAAACTGCACCGAAAATGAACTGAACTGTGACCTCAAAACCGAGAGTTTTGTACCGTTACACCCCGAGTGGAGACGCAGCCCAGAATATCCGTTTTTGGCAGACATGTTTAATGCCACATTGCGGAGCATTTCATCTAAAGTAATAATCCCTGAAGGCAGACGGGTCGCCAACACTCCAACAGAGAAGTAAGAAGAAATAATCCTAAAACTTTATTAGCAACAACTAG
>KN513471.1:13962-26855 GCA_000787155.1 Scartelaos histophorus | reverse complement strand
TTAGGCAATCCCAGGACAGAAACATGTCTGAGAAACCTTCCATTCCATTAGCAAGATTTTTATTTTGAACAACAACTGAAATCCCTGGTAATTGTGCGTGTAGTATTTGGAGTTGCATGCCAGCACAAAGATGGTGAAATTGAATACAGTGGTTCAGGGACATGAGCAGGGCTCTTCTGTGCTGTGCTTACGTGCCAGTCACACAATGTTAACATCAACAACCTGCTCACTAGGATGGACCGGAGCCCGCAGCGTATAATCCCCAGGGGAAGTCACAATAATGTCAGAAATACACTGCATGAGTCAAAGAGACAGTTGGAGTGAACTCGTAACATGGTTTTAGCTTTGTGGAGATCTATACTTTTCACAGTGTACATGGCTATTCACTGGGACTTTAACTTTTGTTTTCATCATAAAAACTACATTAAATACAGTTATGTGCACAAAGATTCTAAGATTAGAATAAGCAAAAAGTGTTTTATTTTTGCAATATGTAAATGTGGAAATGTTCCACGGTACGGCATCAAAGTTATCTATAAAGCATTTATTCAGTTACAGATTTTTTTATTCATTAGATAAATAGATATACATATATTTAAAATAATGAGTTACTGTAGAACATTATAGACAAAGAATAACATCTCTTTGCAGACTATCCACAAGAAAAGTTAGTGCACCTTTCACATACAGAGACTACAGATGCAAAAGTCTGATACTGGTTTCAGATTTTGGCGTCGATACTAAAAAAATTTGCAGGATTGGATATCAGCTCCTGGTTGGACATATACGTACATATATTAATGTATAATGACTATTGACTGGTTGTACTTGGCCTGGAAAGTCTCATAATGTTTAGGTTTTTATTTACACAAAGCATTTCTGTAGTTGCTTGAGGGATAAATAGCAGATACATAACATCAGTTTTGTCTTATTTAGTTTTTGTTTAGTTTTTTAGGAAATAAATGCTGTTTTCAGTCTCTGCATCATATATCGGCATATCAGTTGATATTAAATACTTAAAAATATAGTATCGAAATTGGTTTCAGAACTGAAAAAGACCCTATCCAAGAGACTGGTAATGTCTCGCTTTGATAAATACATGCAGTACTCAGACTTGAAGACCTATAGCCATAGGGTCTCACAAGAACAGGCGAGAAGCAGGTCTAAGTAAAAGATAAAAATAAAACAACAATAAGGAGGAAGAAAAGTTAATTTATTTGATTTATTACAAACTTGGATTTATTCAACCTTGTGAAAAATGTGTTTAGGGCTCAATGGAGTTTTTCACAGTAACTTAAAACACAAAACAAGTGTCAAGTCACCGTTTTTTCTCCGATGGCACATCTTTCTTTGCTGGTAAAACGAAGCAGTACCTAATAATATGGCCATGTTAGTATGTGCAGGCTGTGCAGTAGGAGGACTAGTCACGTTTCTAACATCGCCTCTTATTGGCTGTTGCAAATGGCTCCATCCAACAGGGGGAGATGTTTCCTAATGTGAGTTTATAGCCGTCATCCTCCCTCTCATCCACCCACGCTCTGTCACTATTAGCACCCAGTTAAACCGTTCTCTCTCCTCCCATTTATTCATCTAATGCATCTTTTAAGGAGGTGAGCGAGAGGTGCCATGAAATCTCAAACTTCTGCCTCCCCTGTGTCAGAGAAGCACTGCTGGTTTAGAAGAGGGGGCGACCCAATCAAATCTAATCTATCTGAGTCTTCACTAGAGCGGCACTAATTATCACACCTTTTTATTGCAATATCGAATTTCTTGCAATATCCATATAACTGAAAATTCATGTATTTATTGGCTTTTATTATACAGTTTGATTTCAAGTTTAGCCCTAGTTTAAAATGGGTTTTCCACCAATTATAATCAGGACGTTTTTTAGAATCAGATCTGGTCTGATCTGGGTTTGTGGTTGAGTTTAGACTTTCTAATTTGGTTTACACCGATTTAGTGCAGATGAGCCCAGTCAAATTGTAGTTAAGACATATTCAGTGCAAGTTAATCCCTTATAGGTTTGTTTTATACCAGTTTTCGTGATATAAACATTTTTATTCAGGCCTGTTTTAACCAGCTATATTAAACCGTTGCTATGGTACAGAATATTCCATTATCTAAGAGTTACGCCTTGTTGCTTATTTTCCTAACAGCCAAAATGCACCCTCACAGATGAACTATTATGACGCTGGAATAAAAAACCCAACGTGTCTCTCCCATTTGCCTTGTGTTTCATAGAATCTTTTTTTTTTTTTTTTACAAATAGGATGTCTCCTGTCAGAGTACACCAGTGTGTGAGTGTATCCTGAAAATGGCACATTTCTCATTTTTGGCACATGTTGTCACTGTTGTACCCCTCCAATTTGTGTTCGGTGTGCCCCCCTCCTGCTCCTGGTTTGACTAAAATCCAATTTACTGGCTGTCAGCTCAACTCTATAATCCTATCCACAGCTGTAGTGGAGAGGTGGTTCTTTTTTGTATGTACTATTTACTGTATATGGCTGGTTATAGCTATAGCATTGCTCCCTGCTGTCTGTATATCCCATGGTATGCCACCTCCTCCTCTCTTCTTGGCCAGTGCACACACTGAGTAGGCGAACGTGTAGTGTGTCTTTGGAGATAAAGTCCTTTTTCTGTCACTGCAGGTTTTGCGTCTTGGGGGAATATATGTGTGGTTTTATCTTTCCGTAAAGCAGCACTGGGCGTATCGCTGGAGCACATTGGCTGGCTGCAGGGAGCGCAGGCTTCACACTGTGTGCATGTAGCCAGTGCTGGGACAGTAATGTAGAGCTGGACACCCACAGTAAAGATAACTAATATGTCCCTTTATTCCACATTATTACACATCTAGCAGTCCACAGAGCTATTTAGATTCATTATCCAAGTCTTTAGCCATAGATATGAAAACAAGAAGCATACTGATAATCCATTACTGCCTCTTGTGAACTCATTACTTTGTCTAACTTGGGTTTATCTCCAAGGTTGCCTCGCCTCACAGTTCCTCCACTTTCTATTTTCTTCTCTATTATGTTGGATTACATAGAATCCTTAGAACTACTGCACATTTTCTTTTTTATTGTCTCATGGCACATTTCAAGGATGTTTTTTCAATGTGTTTTTAACTATAAATGGCAAATCAACTAACCTAACCTCACATTCTAATAGATACTTTGTAGTAGCATCGCGCTGGGGGTGTCTGTATGTATATAAGGCAGGTTACCATGGTAACACAATGCATACATTGGTCTGAGAATTCAAGAAAAAATAGAAAATGGATTTAAACAACACATTTTCAGAAACCTGTTTTTGTTTACTTTACTTGTTTGATTTAGCTAATGCTAATTAGCTTGTGACTGTAGTGTCGTGTGTGAGAGACTTGTTTAAGGGTGTATTCAGACCAGGAAAGTCAGATAGTTCACTTGCTTTGGACCGGACCAATTTTTAATTATTATAATAATTTTTTTTGTTCACACTCACATTGTACATTTTTGTAAGTGGACCAAACTCTGTAAACAAAAGCACGTGCGCTGAGATGGATCAGCCATTGGACAGAAATGAGCAGTGTCCATTAAAGCGCAAGTCAGTAAAAGGACAGAATCGTGGCAATTTTGCTTGTTGTTTTTATTATTGTCATAGCGATATAGCTATTAAATATCAAATGTTTGAGCAGCAGAAGCATTCGATGCAACGCAATTACAATATGGTAGAAGTAATTTTTCAGCAACGAAGACGAAGGGCAAGACGGCCTCAGGTAAAACTCCATTTCCCATAATGTTCGACATATGACGGGAGCTCATTAGTTACAAAAACCACAACTGTGTCGGATCGGGTCCGGGCAGCATTCACACCACAAACGAACCACACCGTATGGAACCGCACTGAGACCATTTCTTTAACTGGGTCTCAGAGCGCTTGTTTGCTCCGAAACAGAGTTCGGTGGTTTTTATTCACACCAGCCCAAAAGGTCCGAACCAAATGAGCAAACAAACAAACAAACCAAACAAGGCAGGTGTGAATACACCCTAACAGCACAAATGGGCTCGCCTCTTGTAGTCAGTTCTTTATGGTCAGACTGTGTTAAAATTAAAGCTCAGATTTGAGTCTAGGTTGAGTAACAGAACTTCAGACAGAGCAGTGAGCTTTACGACCCTTGGAATACTGTTTATGTCAGCTGCAAAGTATCAGTGCCAACATAAGGACAATAGTCATTTCAGTCATGTTTTCTTATCCTGAACTGACTACATTTTCTTGGCTGGGGACTGAAACAATGAGTACTAACCCCAACCATCTCTGAGTACATTCTATGTGAGGATCTTTCTTGTCTGATTTGTGCTAAACAGAGGGAGGGATCTGTGTGTTGTTCTGGTGTTACTTTAAGAATTTATATTAGATGCCCTGTTGGCTTTTTGCTGCATTGTAATTCATACCAACCATCACTGCTACTACTAAATACTTCAACAGCAAATTCCCCTTCACACGATCTTATTATATGCACAATCTAAACACAGAATATGCCATTTCCTCTGTAGATTTAATGGTAATTGATTCTACTGGAGCATCCACGTGCCTTTGTTGCTTTCACTCAATTTCCTTGTCATTTTCTGTGTGAATGCATGAGGATGGAGTATTTGCCAGAACACGTGCAGGTCCACGTCCATCTGTGTATGAGCCGACACGGGTCTATGCCACCATAAATAGGAGTCATGGCCAGACTGAGAGGGGTACAATGGTTTCCCAGCAGACCACCACCATCGCCGCTGCTTCGGTTTCAACCAGTGGCCTTAAAACATTTGCATTTCCCCACATTTCCTGGGAAAGGCCCGCATTTCATGAATGGTAATGAAGGTGGCGAGTTTTTACTGGAGAGAGGCGCACGCGAAGAGATGGCCTCGCAATTACTCTGGGATGGTCAATTTGCACATTTCACACTGGCTCCTGTGGCTGTGATATGAAAATGAGGGAAATGGATAAGCCCCCCACAAGACCCCGGCTAACATCAACAATTAATTCTGGCATTTAGAAAGTGCAAAGATATGGGACTTTCGAAAACACACAATACAAAAAAGTTATAATGCAGGGTAAATGGGAAATTAAAATAGAATCCATTGTTTTGTAAATTGATTTTTACCAAAATAGAATTTAACTTCTGTCCAACAGATTGTACAATTGTATGAAAAATAACTGGACAATTTCATGGCAACAACATAAATTAAGAAAATATGGGATGGAGCAACATAAAGTCAGAGGAAGTATAAATGTGTAATTGTCTTTAAAATACTACTTATCTGATATTGTGCATGCATTCTTTCTTATTTATTTTACATACTCCTACTTGCTGGTTATTGGAACGTTTACAAACTATAAAAAAGGTATAGCCCAAAAAAATCTGGATTGAGTGTAGCACATATAGACGCCATTATGGGCATTACTTTAAAATGCTCTGCTACTGACCAAATAAATGTGATTTTGAAAAAAAAAAAAAAAAGTTAAGTTTAAATTACATTAAACTTTCCAAAATACTAGTCAGTATGAAATAGCGATAGCAAAACATCTCCATTTGAACACATGGTAGCCTATATTTATGCACTATGGGAAATGACTTTGAGATTTGCAATTTGCTGCATACACAGAGCAATCCCCTTTTATGAATGTACTTGTGAATAGTAAGTACCAAACTAAACGTGCGGTGCCCTCTTTGCTAAATAAATACAGATGCTTTAATGTGTTTATGTAGCTTGACAGATGCCCAGGTTTTTATCTCCTTATTGAATTTGAGTTTTTTTCATTTCCTTAGGTGTGTGTGCGCGTGTGTGCGTTTCACACATGTGCACAGGCCACAGCAGGGGTAGAGAAGAAAGTTGGTGTGCAGATAAAGATGCCCATGCAATATTCTGAGTCAAGCATGGCCCCCGAAGCATCTTAAGGGCCCAGAGGGAGGCAGCCGGGGAGGGGGAAGCGCGGCCGCGGCGTAATAGAGGGTACTGGGGGCTGTGGAGGCTGTCTGAACTTATCAAAGGGACTGGGGGTCTTCTGCTCCGGCCCCAGATGCAGAGGGGTTACGCGGGCCGAGGTGCAGGGGCGCAGAGGGGAGCTGATGAGCGCGATGAAGAGGAGCGTGAGTGGGTGGGGGGCCTACGTGCGCGGGATAGTCAATCTCCAGATATAATAGTATGGCAGCCATGCTAAAACAGAATGAGATAGAGGAAGTATTGAAGGTTCTACAAGGGGAATTTTCACTTATGCTTATGTTCATTTAAATAACAGAAAGATTTAACAGTGTATTACTTTAAATAAAGGTAAGGTGGGAGATTTTTCATCCATGGCTTGAAAAATCAGTTATCAGCTATCAGTTTTGAACCTACCTATTCATAATGATATTGCAGGTTACGGGTTTGCGTTATCCATTATAACTTTAGACTTCATAACTCTCCTCGGATCTAAATACAACTGCATTTCAATCCCCTATTTTAGATAACAAACCAGAAACTTGCTGAAAAGAAAATGTATATGGAGATTCCATTACACTTACAGGCACACTATATGAAGATAAGTTTTAGTTATCTTAAGCCTCATGCCTCACTGTGAAACATTCCTATTGGTTGATTGTGAACAAAGCAAGAACATCTCTCTGGAGACAAGCCAGATGGTAGACCTCCCAGCAGAAAAGTTATAGTGTACTTTTTAAAGTCCTATATTACACAAAAATTACTCTGGTGAGCTTTAAGCCATATTAGAATCTTGTTACCTTATCGAAAACATACCAGGATTTGTGTTTTGTTTCATTCACACATCTTTGAGTACGTCTTTTAATCTGTCTGCATCTCCAAAACTCATAATACTCTGCTCCACCTTGTGATGGAACTATTCAAGTTAACATCTACCTTTTACCTTCCTAAACTATCACTCGTGACCCACAAGATCTAACAAAATGTTTTCTGTTTGAAAAAAGAACTCACCTTAATGATGCAGACGCAAATATGTGTGAAAGACAAAACTCCAGATATGTTTTTGATGATGAAGCAACATTATAACATGGAAATAGCGTAATATGGGCCCTCATATTTCATTTCTCTAGGTTATAGGTGTTAACTCACATTGCAAGACTTTAATCTGACCCAATAAACTTACGAAAATGCCCATGGTCATTTTTTTTTGTGTGAGAGTCTAAAACATCTGTCACATCCATAAACGCTTTAATGTGTGTCCATTTGACTTGTAGCGTGCGTGGCATATGTCTTTTCCAACTCACCGCATGTGCATATGAGCTGTAGGTGCTGAAGGGAAGGGCGATGGCGGGGTTGAAGATGCCGAACTGCCCCACCATCTGCTGCATGCGTCTGATGGTGCGCTCCTTATCTGTATCGGCAAACTTTACCACCAGGCTGGAGGAGGCGCCCTGGGAGAGAGAAGAGCAGAGAGAAGACATGGACCATTGACCTTGCCGTACTGCACATCAATTTAATGCAAACAGTCACACATCAGAAGAGAAGGAGTAGAGGGAAAGAAACATTTGCATATGTGGGGTTTTTAATGGAATGTGCTGTATGTTTTCAAAGAATTCTCTACAAGCTCAATTCACAAGTGTAGGGTGATGTGTAAAAAGTCTATAACATGAATGGAACTGTCTTTAACTGGATTTTTCAAAAACGTGTTATACATATGTTTATGTTCATTTTCTCTTTCAGAATTAGTTTTGAAAAGTCAGATAAAATGCGTGCATAAAGAAGAGTGTTACTTATTATTTGTGATTTCTTAATATGCTTCTGTTCATTAGCAGCAACAACAATCCCCGGTAACATCAATACTCAGTGAGCTGCTCTAATTGTGTGTCAGAATGACTGGCTTTGCAGATACAACATCATTGCAAATTTGTATCGGAGCATCATCCTTTTCCTTGTGAGCGGCATACCGAAGCAGAGGCTGCCAGAGATGGCAGAATAAAAATATTGGGCTTTTTGCCTGAGCTGCTCTGTAGGCAGATGTGCGAGAAGGAAGTGCGAGTTTCTTCAATCAGTGTTTAACATATGTACAAAGTCACTGGGGGCAGCGCTGCATCGCTGTGCATGACATAAATACTTTATATTTTCTGGCCGCCTTCCCCCACGGTACATATATGTAACCTTGGTGCTCCTTCTTCTACTGCAAAGGTTAAAACATTCACATTGCAGCCTGCTTTGAAATAACAGATACGATTGGAAGAGCTACCAGTAAGCATCTCTTGACCTTGGTGAAGGTGTTCTTAAAAGGAAACATTGCTTTTTAGGGCAATTTCTGTCATTCTGTCCTATTTCTGTTAGTGCTCCTCCTCCAGGCCTGGACAATCCATTCTGTTATCAACACTATTATCTCTTTGTAGAGCACTATAATGAAAGCAGCAGGTGTGTCCGCCACACACCCTTCATTAAGAATCTTCAAATGATTTAGCGCTACAGTTGACCTTTTGGGCGCTCCGCCTCTCCTCCCCTCGGTGCCCCCAAACTGGCCAATCGATCCACATAAAAGGCCGAAATATTACTCTGATCTGACAGTGCAGAAAGGTTGTGTCACTCCTGATAAGAGGCCCCCGGAAATTGATGCAAAATTGTCAATACACTCTGGTGCCTGGATTGAACAGAGGCTGGGGGAGCAAAGGGTTATTTCTAGTTTGGTGAGAAATGGCTTAAATTTAGACTTTTTGCAAGGCATGAACAGTACTGAGAAAAAGTCTGGCTGTAAGATGATCACGTATTATTTTAGTCAGTAATGCAGTCTTTGAGTCCATCTCAAAATGTCTTTTTGACCTTAACATAATGTTCTCAAATAATACAGTTCAATAATATGTGTGAATCAAAGCACTGATAGATAACACTGTTGTTTGCACAGTGCTGTAGTCATCAAACCAACAGCATATCATTGCCTCATGTCTTTATGTGTTTATTAAGGCTGATAAAGACATCCAACTACACCAGGTGTTTAGTGAGAACCACTGGACCTTTCAAGTGTAACATATAGATTTTATTCAGTTCCTCTCCCTTTCCCAGCTTTCCCAATAACCCCATTAGACCTTTCGGGTTTGGTTAGCAGTTGCTGTGGCTGGACAAAGTTGATATCATAGGTGGTGCAAACATAGATTCAATATGACATATGAAATTCAGCAACTATCTGTCTTAACCTACAGTTTGCATATTTCAGGGATGCTCCACGTGAACTGCACACAGCATCTTTCAGCTGCTACTGACCACACACATATTTCGTGATACACAATCTAAAACTAATATCTTGAGGCAAATTCATGGCTATCAACATACTGGCAAATGTAATATCCATAATACGATTGACTAAATTAGTGGGGGTGCAAGGTCTTCAGCACACTGAGCTACAGCTGTCTTCCTGATTGAACCATATGGGTCGGCCTTTGCCTACGCTGATCAGCTGTCAACATTTATGGCGAGACTCAGTCATCTGGTCATCACTATTTGGCCTCTGTCAGACTCCCTCAAACTTGTACAGTTGCATATTTTCTAGCTGCAACGCATCAACTTTAAGAATGTGGACTTTACTTGCTGCTATATACAGATTTCTCCCGCTAAAGGTTTCCATGGTGATGAGATCCTCTTCTTGTCAGTGGCATAGACTGTGTATAGATAGACATAGCTAAATAGGAATGAGCATAGGTGCGATTCTGGCTCTAATGCACTTTCTATTGAAATATCTCTCTGTAACTGCTGCTGTCAAACTTGTCATTCTGATTTTAAAATGTTTTTTTAACCCACTACCTAATCCTGGATTGTGCTATATATTATTATTATTTATTATATATGCCTTCGTTCTCTGAGGTCAGTTCCCACTAGCGTTAGCAACAGGCTGGAAGGGGCAAGTACTTTCAACAACCTCGCTTCTGATTGGCTCTTTTGTTGTGCACCCGGACTTCCAAATATGGGTCCTGGTTGCAGATTAGTGCTTAAAACTGGCTTCATTTGATCTCTATGGGTGACCATTTCTATGTACAGTCTATATAGTGGGTGGTCATAATGTTTTGCTTGATCTGTGTATGGCTGCTCACCATCTTATACTATGCAGCAAGCCAAGTGATACACTCTGTATGTAAAGTTTAGGCAACTAAACCTGATGTCTTAACCTTATGTTCCTTTACATGCCCTCAGTCTTCAAACGCTGCTTGCTTTGTATAGGTCTATTAATTAATAAGAACATGTTTTATATCAGATGGGGATTAAAGAGTTAAATCTGAAATGGGATGAAGTTAGTGGTCTGTGTGTCGTGTCTGTCCAGCTTTTTACTGTGTGCATCATTAACTTTATTATGAGGTTTGGGAGCGTCCAGGACAGGGCAGCGGAGGAGCGGAATACAAATGATAGGTGCTAATAAATACTGAATATTTTAACTCACCATCATCGTTAAAAGATGCCTGCAATGTTTACCGTTAGGGTCATCGTTAAAACATCAGTGGGATGGATAATGTTAGGCCTAAAAACAATACTGTCAGCAAGTTTTCCGGCACGGTGCAATGCTGCTTGGTAAATCACAGAATCCTGCTTTATTGTGAAATAACCTGTCAGAACCTGTAAGCAGACGCGGGCCATTTGTTCCAGTCTGCAAAAAAGTCTAGCAGCACATTGGCCTCTGCCTCCTACCCGCTCTCTCCAGGACACCTGAGTATGCGAGCTTGTTGGCTAAGCATCCCTTGCCACATTTGTTTATCTTCCAGGTTTGTGCACCAAGGCATGTCAGGACATCGGCGAGCAGTATCCGGGGCTGCTATAAAGGGGAGGAAGATGATGTGTGAAGTAAAAGTCTCATTAAATTTTTAAGCTGCCTAGTGTGAGCACAATCCCCCTGCTGGGCGGCCCCCAGCTGCCTACCGAACCGCTGAAGGAACGCCAGTAAAAGACAGAGGATGAAACGACTACATATTAAAGGCACATTCCACAAAACCACCAGCTCCAGTCTGGCTCTTTCCATTCGCCTCTTGCTGTCTCTGCCGCGCTGTCCCATGTGAGAAGAGGCATGACGCTGCAAGAAGGGAAGCATATTTTCTTTAAGCATCCTTCTGCCACCGTTGGGTTTGGGGAAAAGAGTTGCAAGCAAGACTGATAGAGTGTCAAAAGTGAAGAAATACACACGCACCATGAGGGATTTAGATTAGCCGCATTGATATTCTGTCTTTTAGATGAAAATGATTAGCTCAGAAGTGTGGCTGGTGTCACTAATGTACTGACTGTGATGAAGTAATGACAGTGAAACAACTTTTCTACACTTTTATCTCTTCATCAGTTTGTAATGGCACTAAAGCTGCATGGGTTTTCACCATAGTCCAAACTATAATCCACTCAGATAGCTTATCAAATTGTGCCACAACTTATCGTACAAGTTATTTCATTTGTCTAAAGGAGCTTGTGCCACATGCCGCCGAATCACAACAATATTTAACTTTATTTTAAGCTAGTGGTACTATTATCTGCTGTGGAGCCTAGACACAGGATCACAGACAGCAATAGGCTCCAACAATTTGACATTCCTGTTGAAACGGCTGGTGGTCTGCACTATCAACAAAAGCCTGGCTAATAGAGATTGGCTAAAGGTTGGAAATAATCAAACTTTTTCTGCAATGCAACTTATTTCTTTTTTTTTTTTTTTTGATCCCTAATTGCCTCAAGGGTACAACAATCACTCACCATTCAATATAATTCAGACAATGGGTCCTATTATAATGGGTAACACTTCATAAAAAACACACTTATTAGCCCTAATAAAACTTTAAAAGATTTAATTTAATGAACAAACAGTTTATTAAGAATGCCCCTTAAACCCCTTAAATATGAAGTATTTACTAAGCTTGAATCATTCTTAATAAACTATGAATGTGCTAACTCTTCTTGCTTTATTAAAGAGGGGGTATTAGGCTCATTTTGGATATTAAATGCTAACACATAACATATTTAGATCAATTTATTACCTTTTATTGTTTTAAAATGCTACTGGTATATTGGCTGAAAACAACATATTATTTTGTTAAATAAGTTTCACTTGTTTTTTTGTCCTATTTTTGGATAATTATTTTAAAGTGTCATATAGGTGCATGGGTGATGGTGCATGGGCAGAATCACACTGTTAGTTGTAAGGAGGATTGGAATATGGCCTGGAAGAGATCGCTAAATTATACAAACATGCATGGATGACACCTAAAACATATTATGGCATGTTTTTGATTAGGAAAAAAAAGTTACAACAAAAGTTACAACAAAGCTCTTAAAAGTACATTTTGTATTATACCCCCTCTTTAGCCTAATGTCTAGTATTTATTATGGTTCTTTATTGTTAAGAAGCTTTAAGAAGATACAATTTGTTAGCATTCAATCATAGAACTTATGTGCAAAAAAAAACAAAACACTTTCACAATCAGATTTTCTTGCTAGCAAACCAAAAATTAAAACCTCATTTGCAGTGGCAAAAATGCAACTTTTTTGGCAGTGCCTTTAAAAGAGAAAGTGTTGCATAAGGCATTTCAAAATTAGCGCTAAATTAAACTAAATGAAAACGATAAGCTACGAGAAGCAAAATTAAGATCCATTATCTCCTACAATAATAACATTAAAGAGCGCCTCAGAACCTAATTTTACTGTTGTCTGTCTGTTACCCGGACCCCTAAGTATTTAAATACAACATATCTTTAATATCTTGTAGTCATTAGTTGAAATTTGGTTTTCTTCTCTTCAGGGGTCCCGCAGAAGTGGTCTGGAGGCTTGTTTCTATTCTCTCCTTCCTTTCATTATCTTTTAAGGCAATGACATATTGATTGCCGTTTGGTTAAATCTCACCACACAAACACGGGTCTGGCATGTGTGTGTGTGCGTGTGTGTGGGTGTGTGGAGAAAAAGGGAAACAATCACTCT
>KN513471.1:0-11559 GCA_000787155.1 Scartelaos histophorus | reverse complement strand
GACCTACACTTATTTGCACTTAGATGACACAAAGGTTGAAGCAAAATGGCACACAGCTGGCTTCCCAGTGCTTCTCTTTGCATTTCCTCTCCCGAGCCACATACTGGTAGCCATTAATAATGAAATCATCGGGTGAAACGCAACACCTGGAAGATAGGGTTGGAGAGAGTTCAGGGTCTTGTGTGGGGGCCGAAACAGAAAAATGAAGATAAAATAATACAGAATGTGACTTTGTGTCCACCTGCCCGATGTCAGGGAGAATAGCTCTGTTCTGCTGTGGAGAGCTAAGTAAGTTGGTTTTACTAAAACAACATAAGGCAGACAGAGCTCCCCATGAATCTATGCATGAATCAGATGCAATGAGTGGAGTGGTATTTTGACCTCACAGCAACAAGGTCCCACTCTTAATCAACCTAAACCTGCTCAATAAACTATTCTACAACTGCGTATTCCTGACAGGCTCAAGATTTGGAGATTGACCCCAAAGCGCTGCAGTTCTTGACATGTTGTCTTGATGACGCTGAAAAATGGGTCAAATGCAGTAGACAATAGAATGTGTAACTTTAGAGTATATCTTATCTCAAATGAAGGAGTTGTCATAGTGGTAATATTAATGGAGTAAATATAATCCTATGCAGGGATCAAGCAAAGCATATTTCACTCTTGCCTTTCATTTGTTCATGGATATATTTGGAGATGGTAGTAGTGCCATTGACATTCAAGCTACTAAACGTTGGCAGAGTAACACAGTATGCTATAAATCCATTTGACCAATATTCCATCTTTACAAACAGTAATAGTTGCTCAGTAGAATGTTCCCTTCCAATAATAACTGTAGCTTTAAAACTGGAAAAGACTGACTAAGACTGAACTTCAAAACTAATATTAGAACTCCACACAGTTCAGTTTGTTGTTCTAAAATACAGGATTAGCACATTTTTACAACAAAGTAAAGAGAGACTATTTTGTTGTTTGTGAGAAATTTTAATACCTTAATAATTGCAGCTTTGATGGAGTTGAAATTGTGTTTCAATTTGATTGTTATAATTTGTCCAAAGCTTTCAATAAATGCTGGACCACTACTGATGAATGAGGGATTACAGCGATATACTAGAAAATTATGTGAATTGTACTGCAAGAGTAGGTGTAAAAGTAGTAACCGCCGTATTTGTAGTAGCCGTAAAAGTAGTTGCATTTGTGGAAGGAGCAGCAAGAGTAGTAGCAGTTGTATAAATGTTTCATCAATAATTCTTTCGTCTTGTGGTAACGCTACAGCCACAAAAAACAATTTCCATAACACAATTTTGCTACGAATCACAAGTCACAGTTTTGTTTATTAAATTATGGATTTGTACAAAAGCTGAGAAGACGTGACTGTGTGTTGTCAGGGAGAATCGCTCTGGCCTGGAGTGCCAAGTCAGTCAGTTTTATTGTGACACCATCAGGTACACAGGGACTATGCATGAGGCTGCAGTCGGCACATACAAATGAGCAGCCTCTCTATGCCCATAGTAAATTCAATACACAGCGAATGCAGAGGACACAGAGGCGCGCTTACATAAGAGCCAAATGTAATCTCACGTTGGAGTTATATTCGCTGATTATGCAAGCAGAACTACTGATTGATGACTCACCCCAAATTCAATTATCATCCTAAACAGTTTTATCTGGGAAATCAGATTAGGAATTTTGTTGTATAAAAAGTACCATGTAAATCAAAGAGACGAAGG
This sequence comes from Scartelaos histophorus, assembly GCA_000787155.1. NCBI lineage: Eukaryota > Metazoa > Chordata > Actinopteri > Gobiiformes > Gobiidae > Scartelaos > Scartelaos histophorus. The sequence continues at coordinate 9,829 of KN513471.1, read as the reverse complement.
GTTATTTCTGGTAGCGTCAATTTGTTTTCCAAAGCGGCGACATTTATGAGCTGTTTTTTTCTATGAGGCAATTCAAAGTTTGTGGGTAAGTTTAGAACCTTATAGAGATAGGGTAAAGAATCCATTATATATGCTGCTTTCTTCTAGTTCAGGGCCATAAAATCCCCTAAAATGATAAGGAATCTCTTTAGTCTTTAGTTTCTATATCGACATCAGTGCTGCTCAAACTCACTGGGTATCAAGTGATATACTCTGAAAGGTGTACGGCATAACTTTTTTGGCTGATGGGTCCGCCACCTGGTATTTTTTAAGCTTTACTGTATGTAGTAATGTACAGCATTACACTTCAGAAGTTGCGAATCAGATCAGTGGAGATGCAAGCCCATTCACAGTAAGAAAGCACGAATTAATGCAAGGTCTATTAGTTTAATTGCATATAAAATATTTTTGGCAAAGCTAACATCTCCATGCAGACAAGCAGTCTCCACCAGAAAAGACACTTATTGCAACATTCATTGACATTAAATCAAATGCACTAGTGTTTATGCCCTTGTTTATGCATGGTGTAATCCTGGTTTAGACATGGTTTTGTGCTGGTTTGTATCGAGATTTTGACTTTCTTAAATCATGGTGCAGTTCATTTTGTAAGCCATTTCTAGGTTAATCCATGCTTTATGAATTAGTCCTGATTTGGGCTAATTTTAGTCTCCGATAATAACTCTTTGAAACTCTTGAAGAGAATATCTGCAGTGGGGCTGCTACAGTGGCTGACTCCAGTGTAGGGTGCTGCAGACTGTAGAAGTGCTCTTGTTCCCCTGTGTCCACCTGTGTGTGCATGTGAGAATAACAGGAGCAGTACTCACGGGCATGGTTTGGCTGCCGTGGAGGGCACTGATTGCAGACTGAGCCTCGGTGTGTGTAGAGAACTTGACAAAGGCACAACCTAGAAAAGAGGACACACATCAGATGAATTCAATTTGTTGTTACATTTCAGATACTGTAATAATAGATACTAAATTATAGTTGACACCCTAAAAATGAGTGTGCGGCGTGAGATAGTGAGTGCTCAGCAGGCTGTCCCGGTCTGGGTATTAGGCGAGCAGACAAGCAGGCAGGAGCTGCGGGCTAAACATTGCACTGATGAAGCAGAAAAGCATGCTATTTAGCACCACATGCCTGTCTGTGCATATTAAAAGCTGGCTAAACTGGATAATCTTATAGCGTTTTCTAAAAGAGGATAACAGTCCCATATTGCCCCCGCAGCGACACGTTCCGATCAATAGAGTGAAAATGAAAAAGTCCAAAAGCTCTGAACAAAGAGTCTGCTGACATTCTTCTGTTCTGTACACTCTGACTTTCATCTTTTTGAATGGTAAAAAATATTCTAGTGCCCAGATCTGCACTGAAACAGAAATCTTATAGTTACGTATGTTAAGTTATATCTTATAGTTATACTTCTAATGAGTTACTGTTTCTTTATCAATTGAAACCAGACTAAACAATAAATAGTAGTAGTAAAATTAAAGTGATATGAGTTTTACTTGCCCTGCCCTCAATTTAGACTTGAACACAACCTCGAAGCTGTAATTTGAAAACGTAATTGTAATCAGCAGAGGTAAATTGACCATTTTTAGTGAATGGAGTATGTTTAAACATAATTTATTGGCTATGGCCTTGAACAATTCAGGTCAAACAGAAAGTATAGAAAGTAATATGAAATAAAGTCACGTCTCCAAACTGTGTAAGAAGAAGCAGAGAGAGCCAAGCACACAGAGCGCACATGTAAAAGATGAGTGAAAATCTGGCTCAGAATGATGTGAGAGGAAATAAGGTTTGCAGCTGCACCTGGGTCCAGGCTCTGAGCCGCTGTGGGCCCTTGTAATAACACCCCATTTCACTTCTTTTCAACTTTCTTCTCTGTTCTTATTAAATATTTCATACTTTGTTCCCCTTATCATTTATCCTCCTTGACCCGGCCGTGCTGACATTCTTAGACCCTTAATGGGCTTATACCGCGGTGAACAGCGGCCAATCCAGACGCCCATTCAGCTGTCAAACCACTAGCACCCTGACCTCGATAAGGACTCTGATATCAACCAGAAAAACCTACAAGGCACGCTTTCCATTCTATCGCACAGGCTCATTATAAATGACACAACTACCTGACATCAAATAGTCACTTAAATGTTCTGGATTCACCTGTACTAATCGAGCATAACATTACAACCACGAGTTTTTAAGAACAGCTCTATACAGGCCTATCATAATTACAATATTAACTCAATACATGACCGATGGAACAATATATTTTGAAGCTCAGTATTTATTGTGGCTTCTTTTTCTTTGCAATAGTGGGGAGCTTTTAGCCATTTTATGAGTTGTACAGGATAGAATGAATATTTGCTATAGCTAATTATCGGTTCATTCTGCCATTTATTTGTTGCAGCTCTGGCTTTTAATGATACTGTCTCTTTAAAAATGGTTTACTGGAATTATCCTGCTTTGTGTCAGAGGCATAAAGTGTTAACATTTTAATATTATCATTTATTGCAGTATATCTTTGTAGCAATATTGATATTGTGCTTAAAATGTGTTATTGAGACAGGCCTAGCTGTATATGAGGCTCTGATGTGATGTGGAACCAAACAGCATTGACAGTTGAAATAGAACTGCACATTATATCATGATCAAATCAAAATAACAATTTGAGTCAAATCACAAATCAAATGTGTAATACCTGTGCAACATCGTGCAGTCCATAAACTACAGCTCCTCTGTTAGATTTTCTCCGTGTGGTGAACAACAATGTGCCTCACCTGATATTGGTTCAGTTAACAACTTGTGAAATGTTGATAAATATTCATAGGAAAACTCTCCATGACCTGCAGTCAAGAGATGCTCTGACTCGGTTGTCTAACCAACACAATTAAGGCCTTGTCAAACTCATTTAAATTCTTACATTTTCATTCAGAAAAGTAGAGGTGGGAGATTTGAGATTTTGAGTTTGAGAAATTGATAATATAGTAATTGATTTGGTCAGTAGCAAAACTACTGACTGTAAAAAGACAAAAAAAACCAAACTGTGTAATGTAATCTGTGTTATTCACCAGTAGGACTGGGAATCACAGGGTCCCTCTCAATTCGATATGATACACGATACACGGCTCACGACACAATATTATCACAATATGGGAATACATGCAATAATCAATATATTGCACATGTTGCTAAGTAACAGAATTGTTGTGCAGTCACAAAAAACTGCTTACCAATGACCAAGAAATACTCTTGATGATATATCAATACACCAGCCCATGATCCCGTTATCAACATATTGAATTTAGTATCATGATATATTGACATTGCAACATTTTTGCAAAGTCCCTTCCTCTGGCAGAGGTCATAATGTTTTGCTTGATTGATAAAGCTCATAATTGAAGTGAGCAGACTCCGATTCATTTTAGACATAGCACAGATATCACAAATGGTACTTCCCTCCTCAGCTCCTGTCCTTGCAGTTGGACACTTGAATCGTTTTGACATCCATCGCTCCCTTTCTCCTCCTCCCCCCAAAACCGCCAACTCACAACTTCAAACACCCATAGATATAATTCCACAACAATTTCCATAAGCACTGACCGGGGAATAGGCTTTAGACACATGAAAAACCACTCGTCCCTCTGCTCTTTGCTGCATGTCAAAGGGAATTCTTGTCTCCCAAAGTTTGGCAGTAGTGAAATGCCTGGGAGATATCAGTGGTACAGTGGACCAACCTATACTGTACGGGTCAGTGCAGCCATTTTAGAGAGAAGAGAACTAATGCAGTTTCGGACGAGAGAGAGAGCCCTTTAATAGATACAGAGTTTCAATTAGATTTTTTTTTATTAGCCAAAGCGGAGATATTTTTTAGAAACATTTTGAGATATACAGACTAGTAAGAATATTTAAGTATTGATTCACCTTTCTTTATTAAAAGATGTCATTTGCAGTGTGCTGTCCAGCTGGGGCAGATAAGAGGAATTTTGAGACAAATGCTGAATAAATGGTAAGTGAGAATTTCATGACTCAGCATTTTTATACCACTGACATCTTCCCAATAATGCCTTTTATCCCTGCTGCAATGTTTCATTCTGTGTAAAAACTGTTAAAGCATGCCTCTTTGAGCAGTATGAATGATCTCTTTCAGGAAACTTTAAACAAAAGAATCCACTATTATCCTCCTCAAGTTTGAAGAGTCTTAAAAGCAATTGGATTTTGAGGTTCCTGAGTAGAGCGCTTTGTGAAACAATAATATGAAGGTGTATCAGTGTATGAAGGAAGAACAAAATTACGAGCATACCCATCTGCCAAGGCACTGCACAATGGTCAAGATTGACTGTAGGCCTATATCTTTAGTAAAGAAGGTTAAAAAAATACCTTTGGATTTCTCCAAATTGTATTAACAACCAAAAAAGAAATAAAAAATATAATTTTAAAGGACCCAATTTGTTTTGCCCCAGTACAGATATATCGCATAAGCAGCTCTTGAGGTCAAAATAAGTCCACTGTGAACTGTTTGCATCTAATTATAAAGCCTTTTATTGTTGTTGTTGGCTTTACCATTACAACAAAACTCTGCTGTGGCCTCTGAAAGCTGTGAAAAACGCTTATAAACTCACAGTAAATAATTAAGACGCTCAGAATGCAGTAAGTAAAAGAAGAATAACTTTGGACCACTGAAAACGATTTCAAATGAACTAGTTCTATTTTTCATGTTTGTAAGACTGTCAAAATCTAGTACAGTGCCTTAAGAAATTAAATAAATTATATTTGATATTTATCAGAAAAATGTTTTTCCTCACTTCAAAAAACTACTGCAAAGTCAAACCAAGGATTCTTCAGCTTCACTCCTCATTAAAAATCCCATACATCAATCAAAATATATCTGATATAACTAGTTAATTTATATATACCTGGAAGATTGACACATACAAAATTTTGCTAATTATATGAGAATGCTGTCTGACCCACATCTGATGCATATGTCACATGTACTTTCCAACCGTGGGGAAAAAGCTGTCAGTTGTGCAGCCCTGACCTAAATGAAGTTGACAAGTGTACGATGGTTCCTACCTTTGCTGTTTCCATCAGGACCTCTTAGGACCGTGCACTCCTCGATCACTCCATAGGGTTCGAAGAGGCGGTAGACGTCTTCCTCTGTCTGCTGTTTGTTTAGCATCCCCACAAACAACTTCCTGTCTTCTGAAAAACACAGAGAAAAAACAAGAGGTGAACTTACAACTTTGAGCTTAAGGGAAGTAAACAGAATGCATTTGAAGAGATGGATGTGGAGTGGCTGTATACATAATAAGAGCTGTTTTAGCATGAGTGACACTGGGGTTTCTTCTGCGGTTTGTTTGGTGTTTATGGGCAATCAGATGAGATAAAAAATAAATGCAAACCTGTACAAGAGTCAGAGGTGATCACTGAAAAAGCTCTTTCATTTTGTGCATTTAAAGTAATACATAATACAACATTGGGCACGACACTATCAACCGATGGTTAGACCAATCCTTATCAACAAATCATGTTAACAAATATTAGGTTTTTGTAGTTTTGCATTCTTTTAAGGGCCTATATTACACTGATTTTCTGATCTATGTTCTAAAGCTGTTTCCTCATCACAAAAATACCTGGAGTTGTGTTTTGTTTCATTCACACATGTTTAAAACACAAACCCTGCATATTTATGTATTTAAGAGTTCTTTCAAACAGAAAACAATGTCCCACCTTGTGATGTCATGTGGTAATACAATAAGTGCTCCACTGGGTTTTTAAACTCCAAATACATTTACTAGAAACATTTTAATAATTTTCAACCTTGGATGCCAATCTCTACTGCAGCTGTCAACTTGAAAACTACCACTTCATGACATCACAGGGTGGAACAGAGCTTTGCAGATGAGAGGCTAATAACACAGGGTTACTTAAACACATGTGCCTGAAACAAAACACAACTCCAGGTATGTTTGTGTTGAGGTAACAACATTATAACATGGATTAAAGCTCCAAAGAATCAACTATGTGTAATATAGGGCCTTTATCCAAATGAATGAAAGCATAAGAAAACAAAAAGGCTTACGCTACATTACTAGAATAATATAAAACTGATCATAAATTGTATTCATTCATCTTCATGTTTGCTCAAAAAAGCGAAGAACATTTGGAAGAAGAAAACAACATTTTAGAATAATCTCACAATAGCTTTTTTGCTACATCCATTTAAAACTGCTTTGTATGAAATGAATCTTTTAAAGAAGAAATATTATGCTTTTGTCTACAGTTACAGTCTGTAACATCCGTGAATAATAATGTTGGATTTTGGAGATTTATTTTGCAATATTTATCCATTCCAAGTCCACTGAAAACTGTGGCACTGATTTCCACATGCATCCCTATGGTGCATCATAGTAAATGTCATCACAAGTGCTGTGCAGTCGACCCAGGCCTTGTCCATAGGCCTTGCCTATGGACAGTTTGTGGTAGTGAGCAACAAAAATATATATTTTTTTCCATTGGTGCTTGTATGGGGGGTAGGGGAAAACAGTAATTTTGGAACAATGTCATCTTGATTGCATAAGAATAAAGATTACTCGTGATTTTGACATGTGTGAATCAGTCTGTCGGTGGGTAAATTCTGAGTTATGTTATATTGTTGATTTGTCATCTAAAACATACCTGGAGTTTTGTTTGCTGTTGTTTGAGCAAACCTTTATCATTAAGTCTACATCTCCAGAGCTGAAAATGCTCTGCTCCATCTGGTGACGTCATATAGTGGTAGTCTTCTACCTTTTACCTTTTGTTCAGTAGAAATTGGCAATTCCTGGGATGAAATTATCCACGTGTTTCTAGTGAAGGTGTTTGGAGTTTAAAGACACAGTGGAGCACTTCCTGTACTACAACATGACATCACAAGGTGGAACAGAGTGTTTTCTGTTGGAGAGAACTCTAAGTATGCAGGGTTTGTGTGTTAAACATGTGTGAATGTGTGTGAATGAAACAAAACAAAAACAAACTGCACTACTTTAGGCCACTCAAGCACACAACACCATTATTGCAGGTACTGACCCATGACTAACCAAAACTTTAAGTTATTCATTACACCGGTAAAGTAGCCTATGCAACAAATACCTTTAGGTAAAGCTGCAAGTGTGATTGTTTAACTATGATTAATGGCATAATATGGTTAATCACAGCTGAGAACTAAAAGCACTTAAAAATACCCAAGTTGATTAAAAAGCAGACTGTCCCACAGCACACGAACGCAGCATTAGTCCCATCAGGAGCGCTCCTGTGGCTGCTGGGGGTAAGTGAGTGGTCAGCAGCTCGAGGAGAGGGCAATGGGAGGACTAATGAAGAGGTTTCAAATCCTGACACACACACTCACACACACAGAGCCCGACCCAAGACAATGAGCACGTCTTTGGCTGTTTAAAGCACCAGGGGCCCACACTCTCTTACTCCTACACACCACACTGCACTCTCCTTTTCTTTCTCTCCTCATCCCTCTTTTCACATTTTCCTCTTTTCTTGCGCTGATTCTACATTTTTTACTCTCATTCTTCCCCGCGACCTCCCTTCCTCTCTTTATCTCTTTCTTACTCTACTAATTGCTGCTGATCCAGTGTATTTTTGTGTAGCCGGAGAAATATTTCAGCTGGCTCTTTACTGAACAATAGTTTGTCTCTCTTGTGGGAGCAACCAAGGCTGGGAGACATGCCATGAATAACGCTGACTTTTCAATAGATAGCCTGTATGCTACTGAGTCCTGTTAAATGCTTGGGGATCTGATCTTTACCTTGACCTGACAGACTGTGTTTACTGATGTGCTCAAGCCCTGTATGATTAATGCTACAGTTCAGAGCATCTCTCCCGGCAGCATACGCACTAAAGCCTTCTCTTTTGTTCAGCGCTTCTCAAACTCTGACCCATGCAGCCACAGCGGTGAGACTCGGAGAAGAGAAGCGACCACAAGGAGGTTGAGAGGGGCATAATTTGCTGCCAGGAGGTGCATAGGGCTGTCAGGAGGTCCCATGACGAGGGCGGAGCGCACAGTGATCTGTCGTACCATGACCCGGACACAAGCTAATGCCCACAACCATACAAAGGAAGCAAAGTCTGTACACTGCTGCTTTTCAAATACTGCATTTTACAAAGTTAGTGTCCTTCAATACAATATATGCAGCTGAAGCCTTAATGGAAGAGAGTGCTTACGTTTTGGAACCACAAATACACTGAAATATTAAAGACATCTGCTTCACAACTACCATTCTGCAATCAAGCTTTTTTTTTTTTTTAATGTGTGCCGTTTTGGCAGATTGTGCTGCCCACTCTGAATCAACTTACTGGATCTTATTGAATTAGCCTCTATTAAACCGGTGAATAGCACAGAGCACTTCGAGGTACTACTGCGTGCTATATTGTTTTAGCCCTTTTGGTTCAGAGTGACCCCAATTTTCAAACTCATTTTTGGTAACCCTTTGTTGCTGAGCTCTGGGTCCTCACACCAAAGCTATTGATTGTACAGTTTGAATGTTCTCTCTGAAAATCTGAACCAGACCAGTGAGGGTACAGGGAGGTGGTACCCAGTGTGGATTTTGCGCTCTGCAACCACCAATGATGCACCTTTAAAATAATCAGCCGTGTCAGAGCGTTGTCTGGGGAGGGGAGTCCCTGGCGCAGGCTCCTTATTGCAAGTGGCAGGATCAGAGGCTATGTATCAAAATGGAAGTGATGCAATGTGACATGTGTCAGGGTGGATTGGAGAGCATTTATCTGCAAAAAAAGGAAAGCCCTGAACTGGAAAATGAAAGGCCAAGATGGTCCTTCCTTTTGCTGGAGGGAGAATATAAATTCCAAGCTCGGATGCAGCGGAGATGAGTCGGAGGAGAAGCGAAGGGGTGAAGGGGGAGGGGTCGCGCGCAAATATTCCTGAATTGTGCCAGAGCATATCTCCCATATACACTGGGAGAGTGCACTAACCCCTGCGCTCCTCCTGCCCTTACTTTAGCTATAACTCTGCCCCCTACTCAAGCTGATGATGAGAGTCTGACAAGTTTTGAATTAATGCATGACCTTTATCAATTTCATATGAGCTTTACGCTGGCGATCATACCACGAACAGCTCTCATGTGGCATGTCTTAAAATACGACACCGCATCCATCCTCTGGGCCAGTCACGTCCAGCTGAATAGAATAATATTTATAGGACTGCAAGTATAACCTGTTCATTGGCCACTATATATCACTGCCTTTGTGGTCCAGAAGCTTCAATGTGTTGCAAAGAAAGAAAACCTCGCACGCGTCCATACATTGTGCACAATTTGATCAGGAAAAGGCGGACTAATCTGGCACACCTATAAGCTCGCACGGTGCACTGAGGGAGACGCAGCGTTATATAAATGTGATGTTTACAACGGGGAGAGATAGAAAGCATGTTCGGCAACGTGAGTGTGGTTTGAAAACAAGCTAACAATGCATGAAAACACATCATCGAGAAGATCCGTTCCACTGTCTAGGATTGGGCTGTGGCAGTTCCCAACAAAAATGCCACTTTGGAAATGTACAAGTTTTATTTATCGTTAGCAGGAACATTATGTAATTTATCTAAAGAAATATAGAGCACGGGATATTCAGGTTGTTAATACTATGGAAGATAATTTCTTCCATCAGATTTTGAATTTTAATTTCTCACTTTGAATTTTTTAAATCAGAAAAAATAATTTTAGTTGCTGAAATGTTAAGTGTACTTTTAAGTGTAATGTTTTAAAAAAAAATAAATAAATAAAAA
>KN513467.1:3912-15027 GCA_000787155.1 Scartelaos histophorus | reverse complement strand
AATATGTAACATTTAACATGGCTTTGTTTTTACCAATATTTGTATGCAGCAGTATTTCAGCAAGTTTAAGTAAAAAAAAAAAAATTAATGATGCCTTTTATTGAACAAAAAAATGGTCAAAAATACATACAAGTTACACAACCTTTTAGGAAATGGTAAATACACATTTTATTGATTATTGGTAAAGATGTTAAGTAACCATTGTCTCATCATATTCATTCTGTGAGACTTTCATGGGCTAATTTGGTGGAAAATTTGCAGTTATTTAAATTTGAATAATAAACTAGCAGAAGATGTAGCATGTTACAAAGGTTAGTCCTGCACAACCCATGACACAACGTGATGCTTTGTGCGCTGCTTTAACTTCTTTTGCCTGTAGTCTGATCATGAGACTCACACAATCGCCTCTGTCCTGGTTTACTCCTCAGGTGTCGGACACAGTGGTGGAGCCGTACAATGCCACTCTTTCTGTCCACCAGCTCGTAGAAAACACTGACGAAACCTACTGCATCGACAACGAGGCCTTGTACGACATCTGCTTCCGCACGCTCAAACTCACCACCCCCACCTACGGGGATCTCAACCACTTAGTCTCTGCCACCATGAGCGGAGTGACCACGTGTCTGCGTTTCCCCGGCCAGCTCAACGCCGATCTCCGCAAACTGGCCGTCAACATGGTCCCCTTCCCTCGCTTGCACTTTTTCATGCCCGGTTTCGCGCCTCTGACCAGCAGGGGGAGCCAGCAGTACCGCGCCCTGACCGTCCCCGAGCTCACGCAGCAAGTTTTCGACGCCAAGAACATGATGGCGGCGTGCGACCCCCGCCACGGCCGCTACTTGACCGTCGCCGCAGTTTTCCGCGGCCGCATGTCGATGAAGGAGGTCGACGAGCAGATGTTCAACGTGCAGAACAAGAACAGCAGCTACTTCGTGGAATGGATCCCCAATAATGTGAAGACGGCGGTGTGCGACATCCCCCCTCGCGGTTTGAAAATGGCGGTGACCTTCATCGGCAACAGCACCGCCATCCAAGAGCTGTTCAAGCGCATCTCCGAGCAGTTCACCGCCATGTTCCGCCGTAAAGCTTTCCTCCACTGGTACACGGGCGAAGGCATGGACGAGATGGAGTTCACAGAGGCCGAGAGCAACATGAATGATTTGGTGTCCGAGTACCAGCAGTACCAGGACGCCACCGCTGAAGAGGAGGGCGAATTCGAGGAAGAGGCCGACGAAGACGCATAAAAAAAAGAAAAAGAAATGGTGGAAGTACAAGATTTCATGTTCAAGTGTGGTTTTAGCTGTAACCGTAACTTAAGAAACAAGCCTAATGCATAGATTTTACACAGTTCATTAGAAAACCTGTAACAGTAACTTCAATAAAGTCCAGTGTCAAAGTATGTTTTTGTCTTATTGAATGTTTCCTTACACAAAATACCACCTTCTACAGTATTTCCAAGGAATATGTCTAGTACAAACTATCTTAGGAGAATGGGAGCAGAGCATGACTATGTAGGTTAAGTATCTAGGCACACATACACAATTAGTGCAAATGTAGAACTGAACGCTGCATAAAATAGCCACGTATCTCAGAACCGCTGCCATTTTATCTCCAATTAATGCTTAGAACGCGACAAAAATATTAAGATGACTATGCTATTTTATTATAAGTCATACAACATGATTGTATTTGGGATTTTAAATGTGATTATGGCGATGGCTAAATCCCCAGCCCTCATTAAACAACATCTTTTATATTAAACAGATGAGGTTCAAAAATGAAAATTAGGTTCTGATCAGTTAATCAAATGATCAGTTTCATTAGTGTCTACACGCTATAACACAAACTGGAATAGATCAACGTCAGGGTATTAGGATTTCTTTATTTTTGAGCAGAGGTCATACTTTTTTTTTTTTTGGTGAAGCCCTATATCCACAGCATAAAGACTTTGAGGATGTCATAGGTGTGTGGTAAACTTAGACAAACTTTATAGATCCACAAGGGAATTTATTTGGACACAGTAGCTCACTCATCACAACATAATAAAGAGTAAAAAATATAAATGTTAATAATAAATTTAAAAAGGTAGCAAGAGACTGGTGTCAGATAAGACATAATTATAGAAATAGATATGTTCAAGTCAAAGTGAAATAGAAAAATACGTAATAAAATAGAAAATCTCAGCTTTCTACAAGAGGTCATGGGATGTCTTGCCCAATTACTCAATAGTATTATGTGTATGGTGAAAAGAATAGGCCTATGAAAAAAATGTCAGTATTTTTCTCTTATCTATTAATTTGTTATTTATTATCTCTTTTTATTTCCGCCAAGAAAATTATGCGATCAATTTATTTATTTATTTATGTATGTATTTGTCAGAACAGGATTTTGTTTTTTTTTGTCACCAGAAGTAGATCTTGCTGCTGCAGTTATACATTGTTATATAGTTGTACATATGAGTCTGTTTTTTAATTTGTATTTAAAAATGTATTAATTATTTAGTTAGTTTTTTTAGTTCCGTGTTATGACTGGACATGTTCCTCGTTGGCGCTAAAAAATTGTGAAAAAGTCCTTCAAGAAAATACGTGTTGAATTTCATCCAATGAGAGCTGAGTTTGAATGAGTGACGGCTGATCTGGCCAATCACAGGCCCGTTTGTTACAACGACACCCCCTCTAGAAGCAAACAGGATATACTTTATATTTTTCTCTCTGGGGCAGAAGTAGCATGAGGTGAGTGATAAACTTACTCTCCGAAATATATAAAACATGTTATTTATGCGATCAAATCATAATGCAACAACAATAATAAGTTTAATACGTTTGATCGGTGACATAATGTTAATAATCTGGTGTGGATCTACCTTTTTACCCGATATGCTAACAGTTTAACATGCTATTGTGTTTTTGATTAACATCCAATTGTTGTAATATCATATGATTTGCATTATATGGCAAGAAAAGTAACGTTAGTGCATTTAATGCTTTTTGACCATGAGGAAATCGCTGATCAGATGAATAAAAGGAGGCTACTGTTATTAAGTCGTAGCACTTCCCACTTTTACCACAGTCTGTACCCTAAGTTATGATCATTTGCTTATTATTCGTTGTTTTTTAACGTAATATATGATTAACAAGTGACAATTGATCTCAAATACCCGTCAATTTTTATTTAAAAGAGAGAAATCTTGCCCTGATTTATAACCAACGACCCAAAACAATCCATGCTAACTTTAACTCCTTTTTCAAATCCAAATACACTTTATTTATATATCACTTTTATACAAACAAAGCAGTTTTCAAAGTGCTGCTCAGAAATCTTAAAATAAAAACAATAAAAAGGTAATTTGCTAAAATTTGGTCATATCAGTCCCAAAACAATAAAACCAGTCAAACCAAGCAAAGCAAAACCATAAAAATTGCAAATAAAATGGCAATAAATAAGTAAAATAAATAAGACACAGAGGAATTCACAACTCACGCAGTGTTAAAAACCAGAGAATAAAAGTGGGTCTTAAGACAAGACTTAAAACACTTGGTGGCTAACAGGTCTAGCAAGTTATTACACGTAATCTTAGTATCTGTACTTAATGTTTGTTTATAGAGGACATCTTCTGTGAAGGATGGATGCGACACAGATGATTGATGACTCTATCCTGGAGTCAGATGAAGAGGAGCAGGAAGAGGAGGAAAACAACGACCAAGGAGATCCACTGGGAAAACTGTGCATCCTAAAAAATCCACACATTCCTGAGAAAGGTGAGTGATGGCATTAAGAGTAGATTACTTTATTCACTGTTCCCATAGATGAAGCTATTACATGGTATGAAATAAAGATGTTCTTATCCAGTTCTTATCTTGACCAGATAACAAACAAGTGTTGCTTTTAGGTCTTGTATCTGTGCAATTAATTGGATTTTAATCATGATGACAATTGCTCCGTTAGATAAAAATAATGTGTAGTTATTCTCAGTGATAAGGATCTGGAATTTATTTGTAATCTTGTGTGGTTATTTAAAAGTTCTGACACCATCTCATAATAAATGTTTTTATCTGTAGTCACCAGCATCTTATCATTTTTTTCATAGCTCTTTTGCTTATATTTTAACACTGTTTTGGCTAATGTAAATCCAGTTAAGCTTTATAAAAGTGCTTAATATGTTATTTCATCATATAAACTGGACTGAAACGGAGCAAAGAATTATTGTATCTCTAGTTCCTTCTGTTTTTTGTTTTAGCTCTTGCTGCCCCATAACAATGAATTTAAGCAAAGAAACTTGAGATTCAATATATATCGTGATGGCCCACGGTATTATTGAGAAACTTTTGACGATACAGTATGATATTTTGCTTATTGTTACATTCCTAGATGTTTTACATGGTTGCTACAAATATGCCAGATTATGTCTCTTAACATTAAATTTTTGAATTTGATTGTTCCACTAAATAAAAGCAAAGTTTAGCCCCTTAGTGACTTTACCCTGAAGGAAAAATATTGTTTAATACTCAATACATTCGATTCCATGTCATGCTGACCTTTATTCTTTTATTTTGCAGAGTGTCCTCTCTACTTGGGAGAAAATGTTTTGGGCCGTGACCCCAACACCTGCTCCTTGTCTTTCCTCGCTCCGTCAGTGTCCAAGCAGCACGCCGCCATCTCCCTGTCTGTCTACAGAAGAAGAGGATGCAAGGACCAAGTGGAGGCTCTGCTCTGGGATATGGGAAGCATGAACGGCACCCGCAAAGGACACTTCAAACTAACTCCAAATGTTCGCTATGCCCTCAGTGAAGGAGACAGTTTTGTGTTGGCGGATATTCCTTGTAAATATATAAAATGTAGCGCTGATGTGCAGAATACAAGGACTCCCGTGACACCAAAGCTAAAAACAAGGGATGTTTTGAGGGAAAATGGAGGACATGTAAACACAAGTAAAACAAAAAGTCCTGCTGCCTCTACGATAAAGGGTGCTGTAGCTGATGCAGACAGCACCCGAGGGACACCTGCCAGATCGGGCGCCCTGTCATTTGAACAAACTCCGACACAGCCACAGTCGTCTCTGGTGCCCGACTCTGAGTCAGAGTCTGAGGAAGACAAGTCCAGAGCTGGAGACAGGAGGAGGAAGAATATAGGTATGTGCAACAGTCATTCCCACACATTTATGTCGAGTTTGTTGTGACACAAACATCCTTATTTGAATCAATCACTGCAAATTACTCTGTGTAATACTGGGAACAATATATAATATACATAATCAAAACCAATATTGTGTCTAGTTTTAAAAATAGACTGGTGGACAAAACTGTCTCTATATTAATGCTTAAAAATGCTTATAAATACGCTTAGTGTTGATCAGTGAATGCAGGTATAGGTAAAAAGAAAAGTTGCATTCTGGCCAAAGTAGTTCAAAAGGTCAATTATTTTTGTGTTATACTCTCAGATGGCGACAATTGCCAAAATTTCTGTATCAGTTATATGCTGGTTTTATGAACTAATTATTCATTTATATTAAACATAAAAATAATCTCAACAAAAAAGCACTGTATAAGTATTTTACATTTTTACTTCCTATTTTAAGAAAATAAGAAATATATATTAGAAGAAGCTATACAGGTAAAGCACAATATAAGCGTGTTTATGTGTGTATATAAGTCCATTATTCCATTATTATGTCCATTATTCTGCTATATTTATCTGAGCATATAAATACTTACTTGACCTTCTCTCATTCATATAGTTAAAACAAACTATGTTATTGGAAAGCACTTTGTTCACCTTGCGTGTTTTGAAGGGCTCTATAAATAAAGATTGATTGATTGAATCTTTAAAACTACGCTTATCTATTTTCAGCCTATGCTTGATAAGATTTTTCTTTATGGTAGTGGAAAGGCAGTTTGGAAACCACTTGGAGACAATCTTGCCATTTCAATTCTGACATGTCCTTATTTTCTTTCAGTAAGTGATTCTGACTCCTACAAATCAAGTCCTACATGTTCTACATTTATGAGTCCGACAAACAAAGTTGTTCCTGAGAGGTAATCCATCACGAATGCCACTTTTAATCCAAGAATGCATTTTTTATTTTTCCATTTCTCACTTTAAACTGTCTGTACTGTCTGTGTTGATTTATAGCGAAGATGAAAGCCCCATCACTCCTTCCTCATCATATAAAAATAGGACACGTCGCGTCAGCTTCAACACGGAGGAGAGTGACAGCGATTTCAACCGACAGGAGCAGAAAAAAATAGTACCACTTGACCTTGTGGATGACAGTGAAGAGGAAACAGGAAATAATAATAAAACGTCCATGGATAACGGCAGTGAGCAACCAGAGCTTTCCAAAATGGAGCCCAATATTAGTGTTCAAGCTAATGCTGTATCCGAATTTAATATGGACAGCGATACAGATGTGGAGGAAGAAGAAGAAGAGAAGATGACTGCTGCTAAAGCTACTACTAATACAGCTGTAACGTCAAGCAATGCCCAACCTGAATCTAAATTTCACATGGACTCAGACACAGATGTCGAGGAAAATGACGATAATGAACCTCCAATTTCGTCTGATAACATTCCTGAAAAATCCCAAAACATTCCTGTAGTCCAGCCAAAGGGAATTAGTATGGATAGTGATACAGATGTTGAGGAAGAAGAGGAGAAGCAGCCAAATACAACCGCTGCTCCTGAAATGTCCGACAGTGTCCAAGCTCCAAATGAGACGGAGTTTCACATGGATAGCGATACAGATGTGGAAGATGAGGAGTTGGCGTCAGCTGCTGAATCGCAAACGGCAAAGCTAGAAATGCCCAAAACATCTGAGAATAACTTTAATTTAGATAGCGATACAGACGTTGACGACGAAGAGGTTGATATTACAGCAACTCCTTCGCAATTAGATGCAAAATCGCCCGTATCCAAATTAACTGCTCCGCAAGAAGTACAAATTGATAGCGACACTGATGATGAAGGGATAATTAATGTTCCCGTTGCTAGCAAACCACCCGAAGACTTGGAGATTTTGTCCAACAGTGATACAGATGTTGAAGACGATTCTGCACATGTTAAACCCACAACATCTGGACTTGCTGTAGCTGAATGTGAGGCGGATCGTGTTGAAGGTGCAGGTCTGAATAAGGCCATTGTTGGTGAGAGTGCAGGGGATACGCCAGCTGGAGTGTCTGTGGACAGTGATACAGATGTGGAGGACAATGGAAATGAGATAAAGGAGACGGGAGACGGTGAGATTCCTGTCCTGCAAAGAGAGATAACCCCAGATATTCAGGGTGCCTTATTGAAGAAGTGCTCCACACCCATTCAACCACAAGGTAAGTGAATTCTGTTGTATGCAGTCGGCTTTTAAGAAGTCATAAACTATGTCATGGTCAAGGTTTTATTTAAATACAATCATCACTGTGGAAAGGGCCGCACGCATTTGGAATAAAAAAAGCATTCCATTTGAACAAACATGATAAATAATTACCAGTGTTAACCTTTTGTGTAATTTAAATATTTATATAATTTATAATCTGTTCTGTTTTGAGGTACTAAGATAAACGCATGACACATTATTGTATATAATCTGTATCTACTTTTTATAGATTTCTTCTGTATGAATGACTTGTTTACCTCATTTACGATTTTGTTTTGCATCTTCAGAAGAAAAGATGGAGGAAATGGAGACGCAGGCTTTTCTAAGTCCTTCCATATCAGCGTACAGGCGTAAGAAAATTAGTTTTGTTTAATGAATTGACATTATAACATTATTTAAACATTTCACATTATATAATCATTTAAAATGCATTGCTACATTTTCCTATCAACAATTTGGCAATTTCATGTACATTATTTGAGGTGATCTCTTTTTCAAATGAGCCCTAAATCATTATTTTCATTCACGTTTACACAGTTTACTGCAATGTAATGTTATTTCACATCACTTAGTTTTGACTAATTTAGATTTATTAAAGTGACTTTAGATCGTCTATAGATTTAGAACATTTTTACTGGTAAAAAAAAAAAATTATGTTCATAGTTTTGTTTTGTCTTTTTTGCTTATTTATATGACTTTTCCTTTTGGATGAAAGCTATAGAAATGGGAATTATTTATAGAAAAATATATATTGAAACCAGCCTGAATTAACTTGTCATATATTATTGAATCTACTAATCAGTCATATAAACTATTCAAATCAAATATTCAAAATTCAAGGCATTTTAACTTGAGTGTTTCTATTTGCATTGTGATTAATAACATACATTTGTTTTGTGTCTTAAGGTGCAGTGGCGCCTGTGAGGAGCGGCGCTTTGTCTTCCTGCTCCAGTCAAGAGGACGACTATGTTGTAGCTGAGACACAATCCTTCATTTTAAACGACAGAGCCCAGGACCCAAACATCTCTATCGACTCGGAAAAGGACGTGTCTAACACCAGTGGAGGCAACTTCCAACTTGAACTTTCAGACACCAGTGTGCTACAAAGCCAGGCTCAGTCTCTGACGATGGAGAGCACCCAAGCTTATATCAATGCAAATCTGGAAGAAACACAACCGTACGCAGACGCAGTTATCAGTGGAGCAAAGAATACACCGGTAGACATAGCATTACAAGCAACACAAGCTTATATCCCCATGCAAGACAGTGAGGAAGAGGAGGAGGGTTCAGAGGGCGCCGAGGAGTGTGGGAATCGAGATAAAAACGATGAAGGAGCAGAAGCGATAGAAGAAGAAGCAACACAAGCAGTCGAATTTCTATCTGCGGCGCCGACTCATCCAATGTGCGTAGACGAAGAGAGCGACGACGAGGACGATGACGTTTTTAGGAAGAAAGACTCAAGACGAGTCCAAGAAATGGCGACGCAAATGTTCACAAACGTGGAAGTGGCTCCGACGCAGCTCATGGAAATTCAAGACGATAGTGAAACAGACGACGAGGCCGCCGTTTCTAGCAAGAAAATATCCGAGGAAAGCGACGGGGAGACGCAAGCTACGTCAAATATAACGATAGCTCAAACTGTACCAATGGAAATGCCAGAGGATAGCGAAAGTGACGAAGACTCTGGCGTTTTTAGAAAGAATAAAGCTCAAGAAGAGGATACACAACAAGATTCTGACTTAATTGCGGCCCAAACTGTCCCAATGGAAATGCAAGAGGATAGTGAAAGTGAAGAAGACTCTGGCGTTTTTAGAAATAAAAAAGTTCAAGAAGAGGATACACATCAAAACTCTGATTTAATTGGGGCCCAAACTGTCCCAATGGAAATGCAAGAGGATAGTGAAACTGATGACGATGGTCCAGTTTTCAAAAGAAGGACAGCAAAGCCACTTAAGCCAGAGGAAGAGGCAACCCAAGCCCTAGAAATACCCAAAGATGAAGGAACCGACGATGAAGATTCTGCTCCAGTGTTTAGGAAAGGAAAGCGCATTTTCAGAATAGAAGATACACAATCCTCTTTGGAGTCGGAGATAACTGTGGCTCCAACGCAGCCTATCCCTGCAAACGAAGGAAGCGCTGAAGAAGATTTGAAAAAACGTGGGAAAAAAACGTCAAAAAAACAAGTTAATCCCGAAGTTACGGTTGCACCAACACAGCCGGTAGTTTTGAGCGAGGATGAGGAGGATGAAAAGGATGAGTTTCCGGCTCCAAGAAAAAGAAAAGCGAGAAAACTTGAAGATACGCAGAAATCGCAAACCGATACCGATGATGGAAACGATGGCGGAGAAGCTAGTAATGTCAGCGTAAGAACGAGGAGAGGTGGGACGAGATTGGCTAAGGAAAAGAAAAACGAGGAAGTTGTCGCTGAACCCACTAAGAGACAGACCAGAGGGAAGACGAAAGCAACGCCGGTTTCGAAAGGCAGAAGAGGGAGAAGAAAGGTGGAATCGGAGGAGGACAGCGAGAACGAGGAGGAGCAAGAAACAAAGAAAACGGCCTCTAAAGTTCAGAAAGAAAAAGAAGAAATGGAGAGATTAGAGCGTGAAAAGAGAGAGAGGGAAGAGAAAGAGAGACTGGAAAAAGAAAAGAAAGAGAGAGAAGAAATGGAGAGATTGGAGCATGAAAAGAGAGAGAATGAAGAGAAGGAGAGACTGGAAAAAGAAAAGAAAGAAAGAGAAGAATTGGAGAGAGAGAAGGAGAGACTGGAAAAAGAAAATAAAGAAAGAGAAGAAATGGAGAGATTAGAGCGTGAAAAGAGAGAGAAGGAAGAGAAAGAGAGACTGGAAAAAGAAAAAGAAAGAGAAGAAATGGAGAGATTGGAGAGAGAAAGGATTGAACGAGAAAAGAAACAAGCTGCCAAACTGCAAAAAGAAAAGGAAAAGAGAGAGAAAGAAAAGAGGGAGAGATTAGAGCGTGAAAAGAGAGAGAGGGAAGAGAAGGAGAGACTGGAAAAAGAAAAGAAAGAAAGAGAAGAAATGGAGAGATTGGAGAGAGAAAGAATTGAACAAGAAAAGAAAGAACAAGCTGCCAAACTGCAAAAAGAAAAGGAAGAGAGGGAGAAAGAAGAGAGGGAGAGGAAAGAAAAAGAAAAACTAGAAAAGGAACGGATTAAACAGGAAAAGAAAGAACAAGCTGCTAAACTCCAAAAAGAGAAGGAAGAGAAGGAGAAAGAAGAGAGGGAGAAGAAAGAAAAAGAAAGACTAGAAAAGGAACGGATTAAGCAGGAAAAGAAAGAACAAGCTGCTAAACTCCAAAAAGAGAAAGAGGAGAAGAAGCAAAGAGAGAAACTGGAGCGCGAACAGAGAGAAAAAGAAGAGAAGGAGAGAGCGGAAGCAGCCAGAAAAGCCGAAGAGGCAGAACTCCAGAGACGAGAGGAGGAGGAGGAAAAAGAAAAGCAAAAAGAGGAAGATGAAGCTCCTAGAAGAGGTCGAAGAACCGGTAGGAGAACCACAGCCGTCCCGGAGTCGTCCTCAACTGTCGCCGATGAAGACGACGTCCCGGCGAAAAGAACCAGGTCCAGATCCAATTCCTCAAACTCTGTAAGTTCTGAGAGGTCCGTGTCCAGCAGCGTCTCCCAAACTGGCCGAGGAAGAGGAAGGGGAAGAAGAAAGACAGAAGTACAAGTCGAGAAAGAGAAAGCGGCGTCTAGAGGCAGGCGGAGAACTGTAGCCGCCACCGAAGCGCCTCCTCCATCT
>JACN01106570.1:0-11530 GCA_000787155.1 Scartelaos histophorus | reverse complement strand
AATATAAAGTTATATAAATTATTATTTATATAATAATAAATAATACAAAATAAAGCTCACCCATCAGCCTGAGTGCGTATCTCGTGGACCTTGAATCTCTGTCGTCCGATGGCTTTGACTTTGACAGTCTCAATGCCGTACTCCTGCTCCTCTCTGTATGCGTAGATCTCTGCTGTTGTTCCAAACGTCGCTTCTGATTCACCAGTATCACTGTACACAAGAGACGTATATTAAATATCACACATATTTAACGTGTGACACAGGGATTCAAATCAGGCCCTCCAAATAATTTGATCTATTCCTCTGCCCATCTTTTCTCTCTTGTTTACTAGTTTAGTCTTAGTTTAAATCTGTGTTAGTTGTGTTTTAATCATGCTTTAGTCCTTGTTTCTATAGAGATGTCTTCCTTGGTCTGTAATGTTCCACTGTGCCAATAAACTTTTCCGTCTACATGGTGAAAAGCAGGTGACACCACTGGGCCAGGTTACAAGTCAGATTTGGCTCACCTGTGCTTGTTTTTCATAGCACTTTTTGGCTTTCTACATTAATAAAGGATAAATCATTTTAAGTGATATTGTGAAACATTTTTGTCCAAGTAATATCTCCATGGAGATAAGCAGGCAGCGAACTGTTCATCAAAAATATGTAGAGCAACTTTAATTGATTTAATTAACTTTTAATTGTTGAATTGTTGTTTAATTGTTTAATTGTTTGTTCTGTAGTGCACTGTTCAGTTTTCTCTTAAATTTTGGGTAAAAGGATCCACAAAATATTATTGGATGATCTGATATATCTGATATAATTTAAATAATGTTCAAAGTTTATTGTATGTCCCCAACTACAGAATCCCAACATTAAGCCCATAGTATATTTCTGACCTGCTTGCGAGTACAGCAAAAGTGCGGTCCTTCTGGATGATGGAGCGCATCATGCTGACCTCTTGAGGCCTAAACAGCTGCAGCGGGAGGGTTTGTCCTGGGACAAGCATCAACGCCGCGTGAGGCAGGACCGGGATTGTCTGACAACTGTCGTCATCATGAACCGTGCGACCCGTGAACTCCTCCATGTCCGAGCCCAAGTACTGGTGGCAACAGGGAGAAAGGGGAAGGTGATAGTGATCAAAATGCCCAACGTATGAACATGTGTATTAAAAAAATAAAAGTGAAAGTGTGAGAAACAGCTATGAGTTACTGTTGCAATAACAAACTTTCAAACATGACATACAGAGATATACTACAATAAAGGCAGGATATGACAATATAAACCTATATATAATAATAAACAGCAGAATGAACCAATAATTAAGTTAAAAAAGGTTAAAATCTCCTCACTACAATGATATATACAAAATAAAGTAATATCACAAAAAAGAAACTACATCATTGCTGTGACTCACAAATTAGGACATATATAAACAATGAAAATGAAATTCAAAATAATGCTTCAGTGAAATTAAAGATGATCGAGAGTATTATTAAGATCTTGGCCAACAAAAGAATCACACAAGCTAATTACAATGCAATAAACTGCATTTTTACTTTCTAAAGCAATCAAATCACTAATGAAACCTATATTTTAGTAATTTCTCTTCAAGTTTGCTGACTTGGCTACAGTCCCATATTTAGACTATAAATAGTGAAGGGGTCATGACCTACCGCGTGTGAAGTGGGCAGGCTCGGGTCAAATGTGATAGTACTTGGCTTCTCTGGGTCTTCGCTGTCCCTGTCTTCTGTCTCCATTTCATCTTCATCCTCCTCCTCTTCATCATTGTCTGTCATTGCGCACAAAATACAACGAATAAATATAGCTATTACAAAATATCTAAGTATGTTTGTGACTTGTTAAAGGATTTACATGTATTGACAAAGCGAAAGCAAAACAAAGACGATGTAAGTTGACGCTTTTAAGCTCATTTTGTTAAATTTTTGTATAATATCTTCTGTGATGACATGGCATTATTCTCAAACTTTATAACAATTTAATATAGTCTAGTATTAACTGTTTAACTACGCATGTAAAGGGATAAATTAAGTAAAATTAAGAATTAGCTTGGGTTCATACAGACTAGAGGTCTTGAGAATCTGCGTATAGTGGGCTGTTGTCATTTTTTTGTTGTCATTAAACTAGGTATAGTTCATATGAAATATATTGAATGTTGAACAATACATTGACTATAGATTGCGCCACCTGTTTGAGCAAAAATGAAAGTAAAATAAAGAAATGGCTTAGGTTAATATAAGCTACATGTTTTGGGAATCTGCGTACAATGGCCTGTTGTTGTTACTGAACTACCCATATTAAGCTAACAGTGTCTTTGAAAAACACTGATCGTTGAAGAAAAAATTGTTAGTCGATAGTTTAATGTGTTTTACCTGGTACGAGCTGCAGTTGGTTGCCCATGTTGTCGTTTATGTCTTGTTCCTCTTCAGCCATCCCAGTGTTTACAATGTGCACGCTTCCTCTACGACGCAAACTCAGCACGTATGAGAGAAGGACGAAGGCGCCCCCCGCAGGACTGAGGGCGCGACTACAGTGATGCATTTTCTGCATTTCATCTGTTCTTGCCATGTTTATGCAAACTCCATTCTTAATGTTACTTGGTTCACAAGATATCAAAACAGTGCAGATTAGTATGTAATCGAGAGAATGTTTTCTGTCCTTTTCACGTTTTTATACATCTCCCTGAAAAACAAGTGTGATCTAAAATTTTCATCCACCCATCTTTGGAATGAGGTTGAAAAATGTGCCTAGCAGGTGCAGAATGATTTTAACCAAGAATCTTCCAGGCCTCACAGCTATGCCAGTCACATTTATTGTAGAACAACTACTGCATACGCATTAAAAATGTTGAGAAACTGGTAGACAACTGCATGCCAACTAGGGTTTATTTTTATGCAAAAAAAATTTAATGTTCATACAGCTCAGGTTAAGAATTACTGAATTAAGTTTTGAAACAGGCTAGAGAGCAACCACACCCATTTATTTTAAGTGTAGCAAGAATTTAAAACTTGTGTTTTAAAGGAGTACCAAACTTGTGAACTTTAAGAACATGTTCCATTTATTGTTCAAAAACACACGTTGACAGAGCAATAATTTTATGGTCCATGACAAGAGTCCAGCTGTAGTCTGATGTTCAAGTCTTTATCCTTCAAAGCATCCAGTCAGAGCAGTGACAAAGGGTTTTCTGATGGAACAGACGCTCCTCAAGTCTGCACTGGGTCTTCACACAGCTTCTGGGACAGACGGGACTCACAGCTGGGGGAAGGAGAGAGGGCTTACTTGGACCTCTGCCTCATCTTTCTCCTTTTACGCTTCAGCCTGGTGATAAATAAACATGAATAAGACTTGTACAACGTTTTTCAAGCAGCTTTTGAAGTCATTTTAAAAGAACGTTTGTTCGTCAGTCTCACAAATGCAGCAACTTTGATCAAGTTTAAAAAATTGTTTAGTATCATTTATGGACAAAGATTAGCCACAATTTTAACCCAATTGTAATCCAGGTTTAGATCCGGTAAAACGTCAAATTGGGCAATTTTGTTAGTATGGGAAGTACCGATTTAAGTATACACTAGTACACTGGTCAATCACTTCAGGAAAACCACATACTAGTAAGAAATGCTTTGTGAACACATTCTAGTATACAGAAATAAATCTACGGTTTTGATGCTCTAGGGTGATGTAGTTTTACGATTTTAGGTAGCAAAAACATGCTTACCTACGCATACGCTTCTTCCTCCACTGTGGAAAGAAAAAGGACAATTTTAATATCACAAATATAACAGTTGAATGTGGCAGTTTGCTGGAAGAGTTAATATTTTTGTGTAAAAAGGTGTTAATGGCTTGAGGAGCGTTTCAGTTTGTGCACGCTGCTACGCTAGCTGGGCTAGAGAAGCGTGCAGCTAGCGTGCCATGTCGTAGCGTTTTTAACGTAAATTGTTACACGGCTCGTTATGGGTTAAACGAGATTCTGGCGTTATAAAATGACATTAAATTAAAGTACTTAAAATAAATAAGAAAATCTAGTGCTAGTAAAAGAAATTAGCATTGATCTGGTGTTAACAGCGCACCAAGCTAGCATCTTGTTGTGAATAATCAGTAAACATATAAATTCAATATTTTCTTACCTTCGCTCTCATCGTGGGGAGAGAATTCTGTTAAACAAAACAAAATCAATGGTTAGACTCTACTGATGATCAATAAAAACAGTAGATTGTGTCGGATTGTGCTGTGATGAAAATATTTTACCTACCTCAAAGCGAGAAGAGCACGGAAAGAGGATGTGACGCAGGAAAAGGCGGCTTTTATACCTTCGTCGCATTCACGCGGAGTGCGCCTTTTGTGCACGTAGCTGGGAAATGTAGTCCAGCAATTTGGTTAATACATTTATACAGTTACATTTTCAAATTCGATTATGATGTTGTAAGACTATTACAATTACATGTAACTGAAGTTTATTAAAAGCTAATTAGTCACATCAGATTTTGCGGTTTACTAGTCACTAAAATAATCTTATAGATCCAGAAATCAGATTATAATCAGATTCTGTCGTGCATGTGCCAGTAGTTACTTTTACGTGCCAGTAAAAATCTAGTATTTCTAGTAATCAGATAATTAGTTCTGAATTTTGGAAGACAAAGTAGTAATTAAAAATAATCATAACAACTTTTGATATTTTTCTCTTAAATGTTTTTGTTTATACCACATTAGTTTGCCGTGTTTGCATAATTTTCCTTGTCAAAACCTGCACAGGTGTGAACAGTTAGAGAGAAATCTCACTCACATCAGATGTAAGTGGCTACACTTAAGGGCACACTGAAAATGTGACTTACTCTATTGTTTGCCTTGAAACAATAATAATCAGATATTGGTGTGAATGTAAATTTGACATTAAAATAATCTGATATCAGATTTTTCATGTGCATATAGTGGGTGATTTACACTTACAAAACGTTTAACCAACCTAAATGAATGGGAATGCCATGTGGATCCAACCAATATGGGTTCATATATAGCATACAGTAAATAATGGTTTCCAATACTGATAAGATGAACTGGTAAAACATGCTTTTATAACTATACATTATAAATGTAGACTGTAATAAAATAAAATGTAACTCAAGACATTTATAAGAAAAACACCTTTATTATATCAGTTTTTCAGTTTCAATTAGTATTTCACCCTCAGACTTCTGAACAAAATTATAAATTATACATGATCCCACTTACAATGGCCGTTCATGATGTCATATTCAGGTTTTTAATAAAAACTTGGTCATGGTTGTACCTACATGTATTACACATTGTTAGTTTTTAAAGGGATACATTTGGTATGTATGAGATAAAATTATAGGATATGAAGTATAAATGGGTGCATTAGTTAATAGTAACTTGAATTGCAAACCAATCATTTGTATGGTGACAAGGCAGTATCCTTTGTGGTAGCTCAAAAGATGGATTAAAGGAAGCACTGTGTAAAAACAGTGTCAAATCAAAATGTACAGTCACTGTTCAATAAAAAAAAAGCAGATTTAAAAGCTCACAATTTGTTCTTATTGGACAAAAAGTGGTGTTTGAGATGCTAAATAATTTTTTCCCATCATTAAACAGACACTTAAAATTAAGTGGCTGTAGTTACACTCAAAATGTGATTCTCAGATTTCTGGTATACTAAGGTTATTAAAATGTTATGTAAATAGCAAAATCATGTAAGTTATTTCTGATCAGCTCCTCTTGTTACTCACATAAGATCTTGTAGTTTTGATGTAATTTAAATAATCTAAAAAGTCCAGAAATCAAATAATCAAATTTTGTTTTGCCTGCAATCATAGCTACTGTTGAAGATTTTTCATTGTTGAGAAAATGCATCAACGTTGTAGTTATTTATCATAATGATAGCACTAGTTTTAGGTTCATAATGTTAACAACTCCCTTCAGTCCTTCTGCTTTAAAAAACATCTTACTATAATGATATTAGGGGAATGTTTCAGAAATTTGTAAAACATCTTGGTCAAGCTCAACAACAAATTCCAGTTTTGTATAAATTCAACCTTTTAATTATTGAAACTTGTGGCTTGTAGAAAGTTGAGGGGAGTTTATTATCAATATTATAATATAATATTGTTCTTGGGTCTGGCAGGTTTCCAAAAGGCAGTTTATTCAGCTGCTTCCGTTTCATCAGATGGCTGTACAGTTGCATTGGCTGCTGTTTTTGAGGCCTGAAAGTGCAAATATATAAATAAAGTATTATTAAAGTGCAAAATGAATTCATGAATTCAAATACATATTTAATACAAGATACAAACAGTACAACTTTTACCTTCTTTTTCTTCTTTTTCTGTGTTTTGCGACTTGCAGAACTTTGTAATAACGCCTGTGAGGAGACAAAAATGGTTTTAAATTGTAGATTCTTTTTACACACAATGCAGCAAGACATTGATACATTCTTTATTCTATGTTCCTATAGCTTAAAACCCAAGCTAATTTGAGAAAAGGGTCACTCAGTCAGGTCTACCTTTTATATAAGTAACTAATAGGCACAATAAAAACCTTTCATTTTTTTCAAGGGCTACTTTGATCTCTTATACATTTAAAAGTTCTGCCCAAACAGTAAAATCTATTCTAAGATTCTAAAATTAGTTCCCTGATAACCTATGTCTTGAAATTGAGCTGTGGAGAAGTGAGACTGGGTCCTGTAGACTTGTATGTGTATTTTTGTTTCTCATTTTTAAAAAAAGGAAAAAAAAAAAAAAAAAAAAAAACATAAAAACCACAATTCAATCAGAGCAACTTTTTTCTTCCACTTTCTCCACTCAATTTTAGACACATTTGTACCTTTAGGTCTGCGTCCTGGACCTCGAGCTCAGATTTATAGAGCTCTGGTTCAAACGGGCCGGAGGTGATTCTGTGAGAGCCGTTCGCCATCAGCAGCACAGTGTACTTAAACTGGGCAACATACTCCCCTGTCAAAATACAGACATAATATGTGTCATTATGAGGTGGCATTAAGTTCATTGTCTTCAGTCTATTTTATTAATTTATATTTTGACGATAGCATTAAGTATTTACATGTGTGCTTGCAAAATTCCATAAACGTACCTTCTTTCTCATGGAGCACACTGAAGGGCTGTAGCAGCTCATGTTTGGCACACTCCACCACTCCGAGACGGGCTTTTCCTTCATCCTCAAATGCCCTGAAATAGGAAGGCATAAAAACACAATTAACAAATAACATGGGAACATGTTCAAATGAACTTTAGTCATTATTTGACCATGAATGTCCAACTGAATTTGCTATATCATTTTTAGGAGGAGCCTGTTCAAACCTTCAGCAGACACCTGAAAATTCATGGCAGTGATTAATACCAAGTGGAAAAAAAACCTGTTTCCACTACAGAATTCAGAACTTAGAAGATACAAATTAAAATATCCAAGACATTGTTATTGCAAGTTATATTACAGGAAATACAAAGACTACTGTATCCTAAAGTTAGATTTTTTAAATTACAAATTAAGACTTGTAATGACCATGTGCATTGTGTATTTAACCTAGTCTCAATTACCTCAGAGTGAAGGGCATCGTGTCAAAGCGTCGCTCCACTTCACTGAATAATGTCCGAGAGGTTTTGATTTTCAGGCCGTATTGTTTACTGGGGTCCCTCTTGTAGATCGTGGTTCTCAAACCTCCATCTCTGGCCTAAGAAAAAAGATAAAAAGATGAATTTTAAAGTTTTACACTAATTTAAAGCTGCAAAACAAACACCTTGAAAAACATGCATTCACGCCTCAACCAGAAATGTTCCATAGTATACCTTTAAAACTAGAATTAATATTATCATTACTGTCACCAACCTTTCCTTCTCCAGTGCTTATCAACACATCGACAGCATAGACTTCATGAACTTCAAATTCTGCCTTATCGTGGTCCTTCCTGGAAACATTTTATTGGTCAATATTCATAATCTTTAAAAGCAAGAAATCCTTTAATAAGAGCTGCCCAAATTGTACCTTTGCTGGTCTGTTGGATTCTGGATAATGGTCTTTTCCCCATCTATAACATGTTGCTTAAGTTGATGGGAAAGCATACCTGCAAAATTAACACAAATGATAAATTGTATAAACAACTACCTTAACTACCATTTTAGTTCCATTCTTCGGCTTACCTTCAATGGGAGTACATTTGAATGACTTGGCGATCTTATTCCAGGCCTCCGTCACCTGGGTGTTCTGAGAAAGAGGGTAGCAAAATGATTAAAAGCTTGTCACATATCACAAAATGGTAGGTAATGGAGTGAATTTAAATCAATTATTTATTAAGTTTTATTGATTTAGCACTTTCAGATTTGCCTTCAAATGTAAAGTGCATTGTAGTGCATAAAGTGCATAAAATTCCTCATTATCGTCATTGAATATCAATATAGTCAATAATGGTTCAAGTCCTACTTGAACTTTTTAAAAGACATACTTGATAAACATTGTGTCACGTCACAAACATGTAAGATAGAGTAAGTGCAGAGATAAAAATGGAATAATTTTCAGACTTTACAGATTAGTAGATTTAATATTGTTGTAGTAGTGTATGCCCATAAACCGTATATATGAATGGAGAAAGCTAACATACTAGCCGCTGCGTGTCGAACAGGAAGCGAGACAGGAGGCTCTTCCGGCTCCTTCTGACTCTGGCTCCCATTGACTTACATTAGGATCTTGTCGCTCTTCTCCCTACATCTGCTGCAGTGAGCCGTGTCATCTTGGTCTTACATTGTTCTTATTAACACTTTAGATGATTCTGAATTTTTTTTCGCTAATTTGTTAGTCAAAAAAATTCTATTCATAACATAGAGCCTGGCTCCAGATTTGCTCCTATAACCGTTAACATCACAAGCCTCATTTGAGTGGCGCTGAATGCTGTTTGTTTGACGTTACACTCGCTTAGTCCATTTCTTTTATACAGTCTACGTGTATGCCACACTGCTTTGTGTCTGAATATACCTGGTTTCCAGGTCTGACAAGGCGGAGAGCTGCCTCTGCACACAGATGAGCGGCAGTTATGACGTCAGCTTTACGGCCGGTGATTGGGTTCTCCTTGAAAGGGACAGAGAGAGGTTAGGAGTGAGTTGCTGATAAAGATTGTCAATTATTATAAAAATGCAAAAAATATTACCTTACTGGCTCCAACAACAAAGCTGTGAGCTACATTAGCAATGAAGCCATCAACGTGAACCCCCAGATCTCTGCAAGAAAGTGGATAATATTCAATGACAGTAAATAAAAGCAAACAAAAAATAAGCATTGGACATTACTTAAGTGGAATGAACACCAAGTCCAAGCAGCCCCAAGGAGTAATATAATTTGGATGGACGGACTTGTTGTGAATTCAAAAGAGCAACAATTTAGGCTAAATTAAATGGACTAGACAAGCAGAGTGCCAAGATAATTTAGAATAAAAATAATTATCTGGAAACATCTGTCTTATTATTACGATATGTGGCGTTGTTGCTGTGGTGTTGTACAAATTGCACACAAAAATAAATACAGTTTGGCAAAAATACTGGATAGAAAACATAATCTAAAAAAAAAGGTTTGGCTTGCTTACACTTTGACCAAGTCGCTGTCCTTCAGGATGACATCAGGGTCACTCTTCAGAGGGGAGAAGTGGCAGACGCAGTGATTGACTGATACACTGGTGGGAAAGGCAGTACCTGCAAAACCAAACGTGTGTTTTATTTACAAAAAAATACTTGCTAATGTGATACAAAAATATTACACAAAGATTTATTTTACATTATTTGTTAGTGTAACTGTTAATGTAAATGTGTGTTATAAAAGAGTTATGGTGCAATCAATGACATAGACATATTTGTTTAATTATCCAACTAATAAAAATGTCCCAGAGTCCTCCGATCCATTTAGTTTTAACTGCTAATATAGTTTGAGTATATTACGAAACAACAAGCTCACCTTTCTTCATCTCCTTCTCCTTCTTAAAGACCTTCGCAGTCTCCTGATTGATGTAGGCATCTCCCTTCTCACAGAGACTGAGCACCGACACCTCAGGCTTGGCTGCATCCACAACCAGCTTCAGCGCTCCTGCATGACAAAAAGACAGAAAGGTAAGATACAAACAAATAAGTAGGTATAAAATTATGCAGAATAGATTGTGATTGTTTTAACTGTAATTAATGTTCTTGTGTATGAGTGCCTGGTGTAATGTCTTTATGTGGATGTTGTTGTTCCATTGGTTCAAAACAGGTTGAAGAGAATTACAAATGAGTTCACCAGAGGGACAGCTCATGTTAAGATAATTTTAGGAGAATAACTGCCAGGGAGACCAGCATGCTTATATAACACTGAACAATGAAGAGTCTGACTATATGTTTGGAGGAATGCTGAGGGTGGATGTTGCAAAGTGTAATAAAGAGGATAGTCAAAATAGACATGACGTTAGTGTGAGAGATAAGGATGCAGGTGGTTTTCCAGATGATTATCTGTTATTTTCTGTCAAGTGCACTGTTGACTCATAAACACTTTATAACACCTGTCACATTAAATAACTCACTTCAACAATCCTTCATCTATTTGCCTGTTGTTTCCACCATAGTGAACATTTTGAGTTTGTATCCAGTCTTTTTCTATTTAACACCTTATTTTAAGCTTTGGTTTATTACACTTACAATTATTATAATTAATAGTTTTATGTTCCATCATATTACCAAAGCAAATTGTAGTTAAAGATTTTTTGTCACTGACAAATGTAACAGAACTTTCAGATTCTAATTCAACTTACTACTTTAATTTGGTTGCTGGCTGGGCAACAGGCTGATGTTACTTGTCACATTTTTATTTAACGACACCACTGTTTAGACCCCCACAGAGAAGACTTGATTGACCTGGCTGATTAATTAAGAATACTTGCAGAATAGCACCTGCTAACTAGCTGTAGCCGCTCAGTGTCACACATGAGCGCCTTGCATAAACCACATGGTGTCGTGGGTCGGTGCCCAGAGGCCGAGTCCCTCAGCTAAATGCTCCGCTACGGTGTCAAACAAACTCTACTCACGGTTGGCGATCTCTCCCGCCATCTTGTACTTCGTGACCACCAGATCCTCGGCGATGGTCTGCTCTGGCTCATCGTCAGACATGTTGGCAGTGAAGTTTCAGCAGCCTCTCTTGCCTTCTGCCTGGTGCTAATGCTAACGCTAACCCGCGCCGCTACGCCAACGTGAGTACGTGCTAGCAGCGTGCGACAAGCGCTGCACAAGCCACGCCCCATTAGGGAAACAGGCCTTACGTCACATGAACGTCAGACAAATGTACGCGCCAAAAACTCTGTCTCAATGATTTGATCCTTATGTCGTAATGGCTCGGCTTTATAATGTTTATTTGGGTGAATTTTGTATAATATATAAGCAGAGCTGCCGTCTTGTCAGACCTATGCAAATAGACCAGTAAAATTCAAACATGTATAGGTTATATAGTGTGTCCTTGGATCTACTGAAATATGATAGATCATTAGTCAGTGCTAGTGCAGCCT
>KN513464.1:22305-49627 GCA_000787155.1 Scartelaos histophorus | reverse complement strand
GTCATGACCCTGTGACCCCATGTTAATGAATTTCTTCTTAAAAGCCCAAACAAAAATGTCACTTTTAAATCTATCTTCACTTTGGCACAATGTCATTCAAACAAAATGAACTGCAGGACCATTCTAAGCAGATAAAGTATGAAGTATATTGAACAGGACAGCGCTATTTAATCAATTAGCCTTTATATGGATCCTGTTTAATGGTAAATTTGCATATTCAAAGTAATGTCCAATATCTCATTTTATTTTGCTTATACAATTGTCATTTTACCTACATCCATCAACTGCACACGACTGGTCCTTGATGATGTTGAGAAACACTAGTCTTACGCATGCATTCCCATTAGGCCCTCTTCTTAACAGGCTCAATTTGCCATATTTTTCCAACAAAAAAAAGTAGTCTTCTTGTGTTAAAATTGGATGGAAAAACTACAAGTCATTCCAGGTTATAATGCGCAAAAAAAGGCTGGTCCTTCAGTCCCTTTTAAATATTTGACAGCGCCGTGTGAGTGAGGAGTTAACCAGCAGTGAGCATGTGGTTAATCTTCTCTCAGGCCACACTTCCAGGCTTCAAAGTGCTCCCTCCGAGCCGCCCCCGACACACTGGAGCTCCTCTCCCCCACGGCAGTGCGCGCTGGTCCCGCGGGAGATCATGGAGGTGTCGGCCCTGGTCAAGAAACTGTGGTGCGTTCACAAGCAGCTGATCGTGATCATCACTCCACTACTGTTTCTGCCCCTCATTTTTGCGCTCCCGGAGAAGGTAAGCGGGGAATTGTAAAGTTGCAAAATGTTTAGTGATTCTGGATCAGTAAAAGCAAATTGACACAAAGCCAAGTAAGTTAAAGGTGCATTTTGGGGTCTTGTGTTGCAATAAGGCCTATTCTTGCCCAATTGATTTTTGGCAAGCGTAATCTTTAATCATTTTGAACTGTAAATAAGGCTATAAAAAGTGTAGCACAGTCCAGTTAACAGGTGGCTTACATTTATTCAATAGCCCAGAAGTGTTTCATATAGCTCAGAAAGAAATAACTTAATAGACATGCATGCTTAATGTGATCAGGGTCGCCTCTCCACAGATATGACCTTTAACTTTAACTTGCTTGATGGGCGGGTCCACCCATAACCCGTGGATCCCGCGGGTTCAGGCGGGTCTATTAACTCAATGAGAAAATGAGGAGAGGTGAATGGAGTGCGTTTGGTTCGGACTCGTGTCCCACCATAACCTTGCCTAAAGCTTTCCTGTAACTCTGATTAACAAACGAGGGGGCAGGACTTTCACATTTGAGTGTCTTAGGCCCATGATGAGGACAGCTTTAGTCCTTATGCAATTTACGTCAAATGAAAACTGCTGCAGCCAAGAGAATGTCATCCAGACCAGGTGCTTTAGTCCAAAGGGGCAGACACTCTACCACAAAATTAAGTAAACACACAAATGCAACACTGACAAACAGGGCAGAAACACTGATAAACTAGCCCTTCAGAACAGAATTTATGGGAGCAATATGTTAGTTTTTGCCATAACAACAACCTGCAGTGTGTAGAATGTTGTCAGACTGGGGTTTAGGTTAAAGACGATTGTTAATTTCTCATTTCTCTTTAGGCCTTGGTCTCTTTTTGCATCACATTGCTTTACCCATTCACTCCACATCTGTCCATGGTATTCACAGCTGCAAAGAGACTGACTTCACTGACACAGAGCTACACAAACACTCCACATACACAAGTCATTTTGTTCATTCAGTCAGTGTTGTCGTTCTTGACCAAAATTTGCATTAGTTAACAAATGAATTTGATTATAAGGATTTATATATATGGGACTACACCAGAAAGGAGAAGTTAGTAAGTTACCTAAAGAGTTGTATATATGTAAAAAGGCAGATTGAACTCATGATTAAGAAGGTGAATCTGTTTTTATATAAATACATAGTTACCTGGAACTTTTGTCTCCATAAATAGTTGTTTTTGCTTGAACTCCCGTGCAGTTGTAGTCTTGTGAGTGCAGTTTGGTTCAGATGCATAGAGCTTTGTAATAGCCTTTTTAGTCGGCCATTAATCAGCAGGACATGTCTTTAGTCAGCCAAGAATTTATTTAGTTGACTACAGCCCTAGTGTCATGGGGCTAAATTATTTCTCCAAAACCAAAACTTTATTTCATGTAAGAGCTCTCTACAATTGTGTATTGGTTAATTTTTCTTTCTCATTTTTTCAGGAGGGAAAATGCTTATATGTGGTGGTTTTGATGGCTACTTTCTGGTGCACGGAGGCCCTCCCGTTAGCAGTCACAGCAATGATTCCTGTCTGCTTGTTTCCCACTCTGGGCATCCTTCCGTCTAAAAAAGTGTGCCCTCAGTACTTCCTGGAGACTAACTTCCTGTTTCTGAGTGGGCTGGTGATGGCGTCGTCCATCGAGGAGTGGGGTTTACACCGCAGAATTGCTCTGAAGGTTCTGAGCATCGTCGGAGTTCAGCCCGCCTGGTAAATTTTTTTCCTCGTACTGTATGTTCCCAGACACAAGGTAAATATGTTCAAATCAAGCATAGCTCTTATGAAAAACATTGGACATGATGGCAACATTATTTATGTTATAATTTTTTGTTTTGGTTCTCAAAATGATTGTCCAATCAAACAGAATGAGCTCCACATGAGCCTTCCATTTGGGTTGCCAGTGCTGAAATACGGTTGGTTTTAACCTGTTTTTTTTTTTTGCTTTTTAACCTGAAAGGACTCTCTCTGATCTGAATGGTCTTTACCTAAACTCCAGCACATGCAGCCAATCACTGATCAGTGTGTCTGCTGCAAAATACATGCTGTCCATACATGGAGAATGATAAACACATGTGTGTCTCCTACACTAGCAACCCACGTGCAGGGTGCACACAGTGTGTTTAATTTCAGGCACATTGATCAATTGCTTAAGGTGCCCCACTATGGCACCTTAAGCAAGGCACTTCACCCACATTGCCTGGTATGAAGCTCTGTGTCTGTCTAGTGTGTCTCCTACACTAGCAACCCACGTGCAGGGTGCACACAGTGTGTTTAATTTCAGGCACATTGATCAATTGCTTAAGGTGCCCCACTATGGCACCTTAAGCAAGGCACTTCACCCACATTGCCTGGTATGAAGCTCTGCCTGTCTGTCTACAATAGCATCTTAACACCACTGAGTGTGAAGTGCATGAATAATGCACTGTAAAGCATCATCTATAGAGAATGGCCTATTCTCTCCACCATCTGATCATAGCTGCACTGTGCATTTTGACTGAATACTTTAACTGTGTGTGTTGGAATGTTGTGACCTCACCAAAAACATACCTGGAGTTGTGTTTGTTTCATTCACACATTAATTATTATTTATTAATTCATTGTGTTTGAAACAACATTAAACATTATAACAGCTCAGAAAATAGCACAATATAGGCCCTTTAACTTTTTGTATAAGCGCTTTTCTGTGTTTATTAATGTAATGCGATCTTGAGTGTATTGAAAACACCTAATAAATAAAATGTATTATTAGCATTACTATTTTACAAACTGTTTTTCATCTCAACTTTAGGTTGATTCTGGGGATGATGCTGACCTCATCCTTCCTCTCTATGTGGCTCAGTAACACTGCCACAACAGCCATGATGCTGCCCATCGCCAACGCCATCCTGGAAAGTCTGTTTGGAGACCTGGAGACACTCAAAAGCAAATGCACCAAGAAAGATGAGACAGAGAGTGATGGTATTTTGTTTTGTTTTTCCTTTGAAATGCGCTAAAATCAAGATAAATTATGGATATAGGTGCACATGTACTAACAACGCGAAGACAGACACAGGCAGCATTAATGGGATTCTCTTATATTAAACCTGTCATAATAGTTATTATACTAACTGTTGAATAAATGAGAGATGAATAATATTGATCTATTTAGCTTTTATTTGCACTAAATAACTACTTTGTTGTTTTTTTGTAGTTTGTTAATCGACAGCCTTAGTCTAGATGGTTAACTAACTTGGTTTAATTGTGCTACATTCATATTCATATTTCATATTTTAAATATATCTAAATATTATTAATAGGAATGTTCATGTTCAGGAATGTTCTTCAGGAAGTATGGCATTAAACCCATCTATCATCTATTGAATGAATAACAGAATAATTTATTGAAGTGCTCTGAAAAATATTCTTACTTGATTTGACTTGATCTGACCTGTGATTTGATCCATGCAGATAGATAGAAAATAGAAGATAGAAGCTTATTGTCATTTTGTGAAAAATTCCAGGCAGGCAAAGTAATGACATCTCCATGGAGACGAGCAGATGACATACCTTCCACCAGATGACAGTTACACAGTGCCTCTTTAAAGAAATTTCAATTATACCTTCCTCTATTGAAATTGAAATGCATATTAAACCAAAGTGATCAGCCTTCACTGTTGTAATATTATTTTATCTGCACTATAATATTATGTAGTGCTGGAAGTGATGCCTCATGGTCCTTCCACTCTGCACATGGGCGCAGGGCATGATGTTTCACCTATGTCTTTAATATGTAATCTGACAAAGTTAGACAATATTCTTTCACTAATTGATTATTGACACAGCCTTTGCTTAAGTGGGGCATTCAATGTACCAAAGGTCTTTAACCCTTAAATTTTAACTCACTTTGAACACGTCTTTTTCAGCTCACGCGACTAAGCTGCATTCACTTCCTGCCATGCCAACGGAAAAACAAATACTATCGATAGATATGTAAGGCAACAAAATTACAGTTTTTACATTTTTAAGAACAATTTTTAAGTTTATATTGTGCTTTTTGTTTTACAGTGAGGATGCCCCCGAGCCCCCAGACTCAAGGAGCACAGAGGAGATTCGGTCTGAGGCACAGTACCAGCTCCAAGTCTGGAAAGGCTTCCTCATCTGTATCCCATACGCCGCCAGTATCGGAGGGACTGCCACTCTGACCGGCACCGCACCAAACCTCATCCTCATTGGGCAACTCAAGAGGTACCAGGGAAAAAGAATGATTTTATAGATTAAAGCCTAAGTTGAGTAACAGAGCATCAGACAGAACTGAGCTTACAGTTAGCATCACACATCATCTGCTGCAATAATCAATTGAAATAAAAAAAAGTCAGTCACTTAATCCAGTGGTTCCACTGTGTGGTAGGAGGTACATGTGTAATATAAAAAAAAGAGAAAATTGACTTGTGGGGCCTAGAGAGCGCACAGCAAGCAGTGCCCCTGTCACACTATGTCCACTCTTAGGCTTATGGACCTATTGTCTGTTTATTTTTCTGGACCACAAGACTATAAAGCTCTTATTTATGATTTATCTATGTCCTGTGTTATAACCGCGGGATGTCACATTCTAAACAAGAGGTGTGGCATATGAAAATGAGGCCTTGAATGAATCTAATCATCTGATGAATAAAAAGCAAAAACCGTAAAACTTGGTAATATTACCCAGCAGAGTGCATCTGTCATCCAAATCTCTGTGTTTCTTTGAGCTTGTGTAAATCCAGAGTTTTATTTTACAACAAGAAACTTTCTACTGCACATGCACATCAATATACTTGATTTGTCACAAATAATTCTTATTTGTGACAAATCAAGTATATTCTAGTAAAGTCAACAAATGGGTGCCACTGGATGTGGTAGATGTGGTTTTCTTCTGGAGATACACACTCCATGCTGGGGAGCTACACTCTGAGGTGGGCAAGCAGAGCGCTGCACTTCTGAGCACATGAGCACAAATGTTACTGCTGCTGCTCTGGGTTTTGAACTCACATGAAGGATTTACACAAAACAGCAGAAGTTTCTCAGAATCTATACAAAATGTAGTTATACAAGTAATGTAAAAAGTTTTAGTAAAACGTTTAGTAAAATACTTTTATTTTTATTTATATAAATTATAACATACATAATTTAACTACAGCATTGCTAGTAGTAGTAGTAATAGTGACAAGTAATTAAGTGGGAGTAGTAGTTATAGTAGTAGTAGTGGTAGAAATAGACAGTATTTTTATATTTGCTTGTTTTGCAGTTACTATCCTGACTGTGACTTGATAAACTTTGGTTCATGGTTTGCGTTTGCCTTCCCGCTCATGCTGCTCTTCCTGTTCGTGGGGTGGCTCTGGATCGCATTTCTCTATGGAGGACTCAACACACGGTAATGTAATAATTTAATTTAATGTCATAACTTTTTAAAGAAACCACAGTTAAATGTAGGTGAATGAATCATATACTAGAGACTGTTTGTACTAGTGTCATAATGTCTTTTTACATAGTTTATGCTTAATATTTCTATACTTAATTACTCATGTCATTAAAAACAAAACAGCATCAGCACAAAATTAAAGCCTCAAATTTAATTAATTATTGGAGGGAAATTGTAGAGACTTGAAATTGTATTTATTTATTTATTTAAAATGCCCTAATTTTTAATGCACTGATACAGATGGTTATTAGTGATGGTCGTGTTTGACTTGAGTTTTACTTGTAAACTTGTGCACTGTGTGTGGTTGTGTGTGAATGTGAGACGTGCTCTGGGAATGTTACAAATTAATTATTGTCAACGTATTTTCAAAGCTTGTACATTTTTTCCTATATTCTCCTGCAGGTTGTGTTTTAAAAGAGAGGACCACCGGGCGAAGGCAGAGGCCAGAGCCCAAGCCATGATCACAGAAGATTACAAAAACCTCGGGCCCATAAAGTGAGGACTCCTGTATGTCTTCAGAACTCGCTGTAGCCTCTGTGAATACTTCTCCTCTACATTTTTCCTCACTTTTTCCTCCTCTTTTTCCAGTTTTGCAGAAAGAGCGATCTCTTTCTTTTTCATACTCTTTGCCGTTCTCCTGTTCACAAGAGATCCCAAGTTTGTCCCTGGTTGGGCGGTGTTTTTTAAAAAGGGGTAAGTCTTCCATAAGTTGTGACAAAAGTACTACTTACATTGTAACTTGAATGGCAGTGCACAGTGGTTGAGTGTTCACACACAAACAGGTTGGTGGTTTGACTCCAGCTCCAGCCAGTGCATATGCATTTATTTGTTTCCTTGGGCAAGACACAACATGTTTTTGTGGCTGTGTGATTGGAAGTTTTCACAAATTTGCAGCCATGTTCTCCCCAGCCAAATAAGGAAAATATGGCTACAAAATAGGCTAATTGTCACTGATATTGAGGACTGGGGAGTGAGTAAATGAAAACATGTGCATTGTTATAGGGTATCTGTAGTGATGGGGTCTTTATAGCTGCAAAAGACAGAAGTTTAGAAGTAAAGGGGAGAAAGAATGTATTTATATGAATTGTGATTGTTTGATTGATTGACAGTCACAAATAGGACACAATATGTAAGAAATTTGGTTAGTCTTTTTGGTTAGACTTTGCTAACTTAGCATTATCACCTTGAAAATGCCTGATCTCATTTAAGCTGGGAAGCTAAACAGGGTTGGGCCTGGTTAGTACTTGGAGGGGAACCCACTGGGAATAGTGTAGTAAGACTGCAGTACAGCGCAGTTATGGCTGCAATAGTAACTCAATAACCCAGTGAATGAGTAACACACTTGAAAGGAGCTACATAAATCCATTACATTATGACTAATATTGCGATAACTGCATTTCAGCTATGTTTCAGATGCAGTCACTGGCGTCATTATTGTGTCCATCCTGTTCTTCT
Organism: Scartelaos histophorus; assembly: GCA_000787155.1. Classification (NCBI taxonomy): domain Eukaryota; kingdom Metazoa; phylum Chordata; class Actinopteri; order Gobiiformes; family Gobiidae; genus Scartelaos; species Scartelaos histophorus. The sequence goes on along the minus strand of KN513464.1, from coordinate 41,970 downwards.
TCCCGTCTCAGAAACCCTCTCTGCGCTGGTGGTTTGACCCTCATGGTAACAAAACAAATCTATGTCATTTCCTTAAAGGTGCACTATGTCACTTTTTGGTCTGTTACCTGCTTATTCTTAAGGAAAAGTCTTTGCTCTATCTGAAATATTCCACAGTATGACATTAAACAGCTTTATCTTAAAAAAAATAGACATTCAGATTGTGAGCAGGGTTGCCTCGCCGCCTTAGATTTAATGTCATATACTATAAAACATTGTAGAAAAAGCAATAACATTTCCACAGAGAAAAGCATCTGATGAAGCCTCCACCAGAAAAGTTACACAATGCACCTTTTCTTTGAGTTAAATCTTAATGGTTTAGCTCTGGCATATTCCCGGTTTGCATCAGATTTTTGTGTTCTGGTCATGATCTGTTGAAGATTTTGTTTATTCTTTTAAGCTTGAGTTTGTACCTACTCCAAATTTAGTCCTTGTATTTTTCTGTAAGTATAAATGTATTTAGTAACATAATAATTTATATTGCATAATTATAATAACTTTTGGGTCATATTAGTTCAGTGTTAAATACTAGAAATAATCCAGAGAATGTTAATGATGTAGATTAGACTACAATACTCTGTTTGTGTGACACCTGTAATCTCTGGAGCTTTACTGTGTGAGTGAGTATGGAGATCCGGTTGGCCGGGTTTATCCAGGAACACATTGCCTAAACCAACACTGAAGCAGAACTAAGTCGGGTATAAATCAGGAGTAATATAGAATTAAATACAGACTAATTGAACCAGGACCAGACTTTAGACAGCACAATCTGAACTAGGCCTGAACCAGATTAGTGATAACTTTTCCTTAACCTTGACTAAATTTGGAAACCAGTACTAGACCATAACTGAACCAGATGTAAAGAATGTTCAATGTTCTATAACTAATCCAGAGAGGATGACTCCATGTCAAAAACAGGTCTAAACCAGGACTAAACCAGGGTAAAGGAGCAATTAAAACGTGATTAGACCAGTAGTAGACCAGAACTAGGTCAGATCTAAACCAAGATTAAGTTTGTTGTCTAAAACTAAGACTAACCCAGGTCTTAACCAGGACTAAACCAGGGCTAAATCGCGTCTAAACTAGGTCTAAACCAGAACTAAAACAAATAGCACCTTCACTTTGATTGTACCAGAAGTAAACTAAACCAAACTGAACAGGAATAAACAAGAACTCCCCTAGGGTTAAACCAGGTCTAATGAACAAGGATTTAAACTAGTATATTATGGGACTTTCAAAAGTCTAAGAAAGCTGTATCTACAGCATGAGTGAGGAGACATGTTTTGTTTGAGCAGCTGACCAAACAAAACAGAGGGGGACACAGGGTAGAGAGTGGCCATTATGTAGTAACTGTGCTGGACACTAAACACATTCTGTATCCAGTGTGGTAAATCTTTCTTTTTTCTCATTTCTGCTCAGCTTCCAACACTCCGTATGTCCCTCTTTTGTCCTGGAAAAAAGCTCAGGATTCTGTTCCTTGGAACATTATTCTGCTGCTGGGAGGAGGATTTGCTATGGCCAAGGCCTGTGAGGTAAACCATAAAACCATAATCATAAATCATTCAAGAAGTTTGAATTGAAATGTAACACAAAGAGATCATCATTTTACATTGTGTTCATTTTGAACCAAAATACTGATCTCTGTGATTGATAAAAGAAACTGGAAGATTGACTTACAAAACTGCAGAGTTGATATTGGCATTTTACAGTAGCAGGCAGAGATATTAATTCATTATGTTTTGTTTTACATTTTTAACCATATGGGATTGGCCTGAATGTGGGTGGGGATAGGGGGTAGGTGAAAGCAATAATTTTAATTAAGTAGATGCAAAACCCAAATCATTCTTGATGAATTATTTTTTCATTATGATTGAAGTCCTTGAAGGCTTTGCTTTGGTGTGCCACATTTCCTCCTCTGTAGTAAATGTTCAGAATACTTTGAAAATGTATTTAGGTACAGAATAATGTACCTTGTAATGTATTCTGTCATGGAACAGTCAGAGTGCTGTATTCTGAATACTTAAAATACTTTAAAGTTAAAATGATAAGAGTACAAGTTTTTACCACTAATGTGGCCCAGTTGCTCAGGCATGATCAAGTCCACAATATATTCCTTTAGAAATACAGTGATACTCTGAAAACTGAGTATTCTGAATATGTATTTTCAGTACAGGTCTTAGTTACTTCTGAACACTGTCTGTAGTATCTCATGTTCCTGTCTTCTCTGACCCCGGCCTTGTGCTGTTTATCAGGAGTCTGGCCTGGCCTCTTGGATCGGGGCTCACCTCCAGCCTCTGGCTCAGGTCCCTCCAGCTGCAGCGGTCATGCTCATCACCGCCTTCCTCGCCTGCTTCACAGAGTTCGCCTCCAACACGGCCACCATCATCATCTTTTTACCTGTCATCGCTGAACTGGTGAGAATATAGAAATAACTACGTATATCTAGTCTAGCCTCTCTCTCCCTCTGTCCCCTCACTCATTGTACTTAACGTTGTTGTTTTTCCAGGCTAATCGTGTCTCAGTAAACCCACTCTACTTCATGATACCTGCCACAGTGGGTTGCTCCTATGCCTTCATGTTGCCAGTGTCCACTCCTCCAAACTCCATTGCTTTTGCATCAGGACATCTCCGGATAAAAGACATGGTACGTTCAAAACCTACTCTTGCTTTCTCTGTCCTTGGGCAAGACACTGGGAGGACATCCCTTTAAACTCTTAAAGGGACTGTACGTTCAAAACCTACTCTTGCTTTCTCTTGCATAGAGGGACTGTACCAATTTTTATTTTTTTTTTTAAATGTCACTCTGGCCCCTGAAAATGCAAAAAACAGGTACAACTCTTAGTATTAAAGAACTATGAAAAAGTAGAAAGGAATTTTGTTTCCAGAACCTTAGCATGCTTCAAAGTCAGGAGGACTATCTGAGCTCCTTGGATCTTGTTGTAAATTGCTTTCAGTGCCTAATAAAAAGCTTTGTAGAAACTGCCAATGCATGCTCCCATTCTCTGCCCTCTCCTGTGTCCCTCCAGGTGAAGACAGGCTTCGTGATGAACATCCTGGGCATCCTGTGTGTGTCTCTGGCCATGAACACGTGGGGCTGCGCCATGTTTGATCTGGGCTCATATCCACAATGGGCCCAACCCATTAACAGCACAGCAGGGGCTGCCAGTATCAAGCTCTCTCCCTTCCAAAACACTACGCTCTGATCCAAACACTGCGCTCTGAGCCAAACACTGCGCTCTGAAGGGGAGGCTGGAGCGGCCGTGAGGACATCCAACACTAAAGCACATATGGACCCATCTCAAGAAAACTGGGACATTTATGGAGGGGGGACGACACAGGAAAATGCGCACATGGACAACTGCAGGAGACCTCAAGGGCGTACTTGGGAAACAGTAAGATTCATCATGTCAACACTATAGTCCTGGTTAGGCCTGGTTTAGACCTGGTTTAGACCTGGATTAGACCAGGTTTAAATCTCGTTTATACCTGGTTTAGACCTGGTTTAGACCTGCTTTAGACATGGATTAGACCTGGTTTAAACCTGGTTTAGACCTGGTTTAGACGTGGTTTAGACCTGGATTAGACCTGGTTTAGACCTGGATTAGACCTGTTTTAGACCTGGATTAGACCTGGTTTAAATCTGGTTTAGACCTGGTTTGGACCTGGCTGAGACCTGATCTAGACTTGATTTAATCCTAGTTTAGTATTCCTAGTGAAATCTTAGCCTGGCGAGTTAGTCCTTCCTTAATTTCAAAATAGAAGAACAAAATAGAAAACTTCTCACACTTTTTCTCATTTTATTCAAAGTGAGATTTTGTCTCAGACAGACCATGCTTTTCTCTGATTGGTTAATTTACCCACTCCCAGGCTACTCATATCCTGGTTTAATGCGGATTTAGTCTTTACATGGTTTTTTGATTTATTTGTTTTTATTTCATGTGCCAAGAGAGACAATAATCATACACATACTTCATACACACTGTAAACAACACAAAACCACACAAAAGGAGCAGCAAGAAGAAAAAAACTGTTTATGCAAATGAAATGGAAATTATGTTGTGTAGTTAAAATACTATAGTGGACAACATGAAAGTAGGATTTGTAAATGATTTCTATATATAAGTATGTTGCCAGTACCTGTTAGTATTTACTATTACAGTACATAGTAGTTATAATGAATGTAACTGAAATAAATCTGCTACAATAATGTATATTTGAGAATAGTAGTTGGCGACTACTTCTTACCCAATTACCCTGATATCTGCTGTTTCTGACACATTTTTAAAAAAAATACAATTACACCTCAAATAATGATTTTATTTTGTGAATGAACACTGACCAATGAATGTGTATTTGATTGTGATTTCTGAAACTTGAAATAAATGCCTGCTTTGTTTAATTTGTATGTACTTATTCTTTGAAACTGTATTTATGATGAATACCTGTATTAACAGGTATTTTGTAATGTATTCTGACACATCCATACATACTCCAATCAGAGTACTGCATTCTGAGTACTTTTACTTTGGACTGCATTGTATTATAGTGAAAAAACATGACATATCATTTCAAACAGCTTTATTTTTGTTGCACTGGTGGTTATACATTAATGGAGGTTTAATTAGAGGAAAATCCCACGTATTTTTTCACCCTGATATTGTGCAGTTTAAAGCTAAAATTTTATGATCAAATACTGCAAAGTATTCCTTTGATTTTAGGGCTTTAACTGTACCGATATACAGTTGTCCAAAATATGTATTTAAGTACTTGCCAACACTGTTTATTGTTTGCTCAATTTATAACTATAATATTTCCTGTATCACCTCCTATATGACCACATGACATCACAAGGCAGAACAGAGTGTTTTATGTTTGAGAGAAGAACTAAATATGCAGGGTTTGTGTGTTAAACGTGTGTTGCGAAGGAAACTAAACACAACTCCAGGTACGTTTGTGCGAAGGAAACCAGATAATAATACAGATCATAAACCGTACATTCACCATGGATGTATGGTTTGATGCAAATGTGTTCACAGTTTTTCTGTGTTTTTCAGTTATATTTTTATTTATATTAACATATTTAAATAGCAGTGGTCATTATTGTGAATATTGCCCTGCGTCTTCTGTGTCACATGAGGGTCACATGGGCCCCAGTGTAAATAAGGAAGAACCTATAAATTCCTCTTGATGTTTGTTTGGGTTGTAAAGTTTCTGCTGTCACAAGCTCCACTGTAATGGTTAACCTGTGCGGGGCTGAGGCTGTTATTCAATGCTACAAATTCACTAGAGTTGAATACTTAACTTATTTTGTGCTTTTATTTGGGTTAGTAAATTATTCTTACACTGACTTTTTTTTTTCCAAACTCAATTAAGAGAAACGTCACCAAATAAGTTTGAGTTTAAACTTGCAACATTTTGAGGATTTGTTCATTTAAAATACACAATATGTTTATTAAAATGGTTCACTATAAGCAATAAGCCTGACTATGTTATAATAGCGATATCCAGGACAACTGTGTTCCTGTTAGTTAATAATGTCGTAATTTCAGACAGAAGACAGATCTATGTAACTCTATGGAAGAAACAAGAATTATCCAAACCTGTGATTCACAAATGTTGAATCATTATTTATTCCATTGTTCTTCCATAAACCTTCCATAAAAATCGAATTGTTTATAGCCATAAGCAGAATAATGGCACCACTTTTTGAGGCTATTGTAAACACATTTTTACTTTTGTTTATTATTTGTTACATGCGAATAGGCCCAGTAATTAGAGACAGTATCTATAAACCGGTTCAAAACATCTGCAATCTGATGTTAAAGAGTAAACTGCATCATAGTATTTGATCTGTCATTTAGCTCAATTTGAAACTAGCTATTGAAACGATGATATATTCTGACACCCATGGATAAGTATTCTACATTATGAACACCACATAAATCATTCAAAAAGACCATTTTAACAATAAATGGGTAAAGTTAAACAAAACCCTGAAACTGCTATTCTTAGGTTGATACACTTGAATTATGAGTGTATCAGTATTGTGATTTACCAATTTTTAAGGAACATTTTGGTCACTATATTCTTAAAATAGGTCATGGTGTTTCATATGACTCTCTGTCATGTAACATGTTTGTATCACGGGAGAATAACTCCATGGCTCTGACTGGACACTTCCTATTTCCTATTTCCCCTTCAGAGTCAAACAGAAGATGAAATCTGTCCATCTCACAGCTCTCACACCTGTCAGGTAAGATTTGCTTTTAAATATATATTTATAATCTTTTGCTCATTTTGCCATAAACTGCAACTATTTTACAAAATATTTAACATACAACGCAGTGCACTGTTTTCTCTGTTGAAATGTTATTGCTTTGCCCGTAATGTTCCAGACAATGGCATTAAACCTTTCTCCTAAACAGTCATTTAATTATGGTGGTGTTTTCACAAAAAAACAGGTATTCTTACTGTGAGCAGGACAACTTCTGTAACTTGGCCTGGGAGTGTCACTTGGTTGTATCCATTGAAAAAGTTTATTTCTGTACTGTGGAACTTTTTTGGCAAAGCAATAACATCTCTATATAGATAGTTATAGATAGATATACATAGTGCGTCTTTAAAGGTCTCGTATTACACTGTTTTCTGATGTCTATGTTTAATGTTGTTTTCTCATCACAAACAGACCCAGAGTTGTGTTTTGTTCCTTTCAGACATGTTTTACACACAAACCCTGCATTTCGGCTGTTCATTTCTCAAATAATAAACCCTGTTCCACCTTGTGATGTCATGTGGTAATACAGGAGGTGCTTCATTATGTTTTTAAACTCCACACCCCCCCCCAACTAGAAGAACTAGGATTATTTCAGCCCTGTAATTGACAATTGCCATTGAGCAGGTAGCTGCTAACTTGAAAACTATTGCTTCATGACATCACAAGGTGGAACAGAGCATTTTGAGCTAACGAGATGTAGACAGACTAATAATAAAGTATGTGTGAATGAAACAAAACACAACTCCAGTTAATAGCATTATAACATGGCTTAATGCTGTACAGAATAAAAAAGTGGACTAAGATAGTGGAAAGTGGACTACTACGATTTTTTTATTTATCTTTTTTTTTAAATAAACAAAATAGTGAAATAAAAACACCAGGATCTTGTAGAGCGGGTTAATACAAACATTTTGAGACTAAAATGATGAGACTGACACTGCAGCAGTTATAGAGAGATTGGTGACAATATTCCAGTGTAAGAAGAAGAAGCGGCTGCAAGCATCTCCAGGCTCACTCCCCATTTACAACATGGGCTAGCTCTGTCTGTACAGTCTATGCTTAAAACTCCATCCATCCATCTATCTTCTCCCGCTTAATCCGGCTGGGTCGCGGGGGCAGCACGCTGCCCATTACTCTATGCACCAGACCCAGACCCTATGAACCCCTCTGCAGGTGGTGAGCCCACAGGAGGGAGGGACTCCCTGCCGGTCCCTTGTTGTAAACTGTTCATAGGGCTTAAAACTCACAAGTGTCAATTAATGAAATACATACAATAAATTATTTTAAAAATGTTGTAACCTGATATAGAAATAGAATTAGACAGAAAATGAATTAAATGTCCAATCTAACAGTGAAGCATGATGTCATAAAGTACAATATGATAAAGTGCTATGCTGCATTAAAAAGGAAGTCAGGTGTGAAAACAACATCACATGAATCTGTCTCTGTGTTCTCTCTGACCCACTTTCACAGCTTTGTCACTGATTAGGACACAGCATCATGTGAGGAGTTTGGAAATGGATAATTATTACAAACCAGTGTGTCTGTTCCATCTGAACCTAAAAATAATATATGAGTTATTCTCATATGTGAGCAGCAAAGGAGGCGTTGAAGTGCAAAGAGAAGCGCCCTCATGTATCTTCTTTATAGGGTGATTTTCAGATTATAGAATGTGGTGAAGTCATATGAAACTCAGCAATTTGAAGTCAGTCTGTATGTGACAATGTCAAATTTAAACTGTGTTTGACGTTATGCAAGCAGCTGACAGCCTCAAGACAAAACAACCAACTAATGATGACTAACTCATGACTAATTCTTGTTAAAGATTCAAATGACCTACTGGAATATCTCCCTGTCTGTCTATTTCTGCCTGTCTCTATCTTACTAAAGGTGCACTGTGCAACTCTGCTTGTCTCCATGAATATTGCTTTGTCTGGATTGTATGTGGTATTAAACGTGTGTGTGTGTGTCTTTGGACATCTGTTTGTCTGTGTGTGTGCGCGCATTACACGTTTGTGTTTTTATTTCTCAAAAATAACTTGCAATCTAATTGTAACCCTCGTATCTTGTTTTGAATTGTCTAATGAGGCCGTGGGTATAGCGGGTTGCAGTTAGATTTTCTAGGATGAATTTCTTCTTCTGTTCCTGCAGTCTTTCGTGCTAAAATAACACGGCAGCACAGTGAACTGTTCGTGTCTTTCTTTATTCAGGAACTCCAAGTGCGCCCCACAAATGCTCCCCTGAAAACCAACATCACGGTGGAAAAACTAAACGAAATGTACAAATGTACCCAACATAAATATAATAAATAACATGAACTATTAATAATAAAATACTGTTAATTAATCAAATAAGTCCAATGCGATATCAAATAATTCCTCCAAATAATACAAAATAATAATGGCCCAAATTAATATATGTAAAATAATATATGTAAAATAAATCAAGATTGCATAATAATAACTCACTGAGCTGGTGGTTGTCTGCTTGGAGTTTGCTGTACTGTGGAACATTCTTTGGAACAGCAATAACATCTCCATGGAGATAAGGAGATGGCAGACAACCCACCAGAAAAATCACATCATGCACATTTTATTTAAAACTTCTATATATAGTGGGTCTATATATAGTGATATCCTCTTCCTAACCAGAGCAGAGTTGAACAGTACAGTAAAAATGCACTCTTCTCTCATTAGTTTTCAGCCCCCTTGACAATACTCCCACTTCAGTAAAATGACAAAATCTTTATGTTGACAATATGAAATGATTGCTCTGCTCCTTCAAATTTAGTTTTTATTTTGTAATTTTCGTGTCTATCCTTTGAAAATGCCCAAATTTATTGTGGTGCCATTTACTTTAACTTCAAAAATTATAAATCAGATGATATGCCCCAACAGTTACTATTACAGTGACTTCTTACCTGAGACTGAAAAACTGCTGGGACTTGTTTAAGAGCACAAATGCAGCTCATGTTGTGGTTGCAGTTCAGTTTCTAGTTGCAGATCCTCCAGTTCGCTTCACACCCTAAGGCAATCAGCCACAAAGTACTGCATTACTGATCCCGCTGAACATTATATAGTACATCCCCTGCTTCATAACTGTGTATTTTTGTGTTTCAGGGACATCCTTGACTCCTGCAGACAGTCATTGGTCAAATTCGTTCATTACCTATGGACAGTATACAGCTCCCCTGCCCCCTCGGGCTCGGATCTCCTCACTCTGCTCTCCCTCTGCTTCGCATTATCCATCACCACCGGATCTCTACTTTACAACTGGCTCTCCGGCACCCTCAAATACTCCCACGATGCATCTGTCCAGACCTCGTGCATCTACGGCGCCACCATGTTTGTAGTTTACGTCCTGTTCCATCCTCTACGCTGCGTCCTAACCATGACCCTGCCGACCGTATGCACCAAAGAAGGACGCAAGCTACTCATTTCGGCCTCTTTTCTCCTCTTAGTGCTCAATGTAGTACCTAACATTAGCGCAAATGTTGGGGCCGTAGTGTTTATTCTCAAATGCACTGCAGAGGGCTTCACGCGCACTCTTCTGAACTCATCTGAACCCCTGAACAAAGCTAAGCACGATTTGGTGGAAGAAACCATAAAAGTTAAAAAAGAAGATTTGAATATTGTTACAAATTTGAGAAATTTTAATCATTACACCCACGTTGATCTTTCTGAAGTTAAAAGTAGGTTTGTAAAGATGATTGGACAAATACATATAAGCTTTGCCTACATTAGGGACACACTAAAAGACATCAAACTGCTTTCAAATCGGATTCTTGCTGCCGTTTTTGTAGCTTTACTCATCTACGAATCGGCACGTTACCTCAAATCCTACCTGACATCGGTTCAGTTTGACAACCCTTACAAGAAAACAAAGAAATCTGAAAATAAAGCTCTCAGTGCATTGAAAAGGTTCAGATTCTCCAGTCAGGAATGCGCCTCATGTTTGATAACTGCAATAGTGGTGACATTATATTTTGTTGCCATTGCTACGATAGTGAGTTTGGACTATATAGTGTTTCATATAGTGGAGGTGATGGTGCCCTGGCTGCAGGACTTTCCAACAACATCTGCAAGCATCAATGTGGACTTTAAGGTAATTATTTGCTTAACTAATAATGCATTAGTCTTATATAGAGTTTTTCCAGACACTCAAAGCAATGTGGACTTTAAGGTAATTATTTGCTTTAATAATAATGCATTATATAGAGTTTTTCCAGACACTCAAAGCACCTACACTATTCCATACATTAAGGTACACTCCATATTGACAAAAAGGCTGCTAACCCTCTGGCCACCACCAACACTTGCTCATACACCGCATTCACTACACCACTAGTAGTCACCGTGAAGTGTCCTGCCCAAGTACACAACAACAGTTTGCACTAGAGCCATTGTGGCATCTGGTATTCTTAGTAGTCTAGGCTACTGGCCAAACCAAACTTTGCTTAGCGATCAGACGGGATAGGGAATTCTCAAGGTGGTATGGCCTTTTGTCTCACTATAACCAATTTCCAAATATTTGAAATATTCAGATTCATTATTACGTATTAATATCAACAACTTTTAATGTATAGGAAGGATTTTTTTTTGTAAAAGACAATATCTCCCTATATCTATCGATCTATCTATAATGACAATGCTTTTTGTCAGTAAAACACTATGTCCTGCCCACTGTGGCTGGAGAAAAAAATACTTGAGCCATCACAATAAACAGTAATTAATATCAAAAACTATATTGTTACATTTCAACAAAGTAGAATATTAATTTACATATTTTTTTGCAATAATTACAGATTTGGTCTCTGATTTGAATGAACTGGTGCCACATTTGAAAATGTGAGACCACTGCCCCCTTTAAGACATGCTAATTACTACTTCCATAATGAATCTAATTATAGTTTAATTAATAACAAAACACAATCATGCTCCATATATTTCTATAGGCTTTGGGGTTTCTTTTTTGCAGCTGTTTCTTTCAAAACAAGAGAGCTCTCATTTCTAAACCAGCCATGGTTTCAGAATAATGAAAAATAAGGGATACCTCAGCAATTAACAAAACAAAATATTATATCTTCTTAATGGTGAAAGATCCACATTACAGGAAGTTGAAACCAGTGAATAGACCTAGACGACACTGACTTTCTTTGACTGAAAAAGTCTTTGGCCAAGACACTTCACCCACCTAAATGTGTCACTGAAAGTAGGCAGCAGTGATTGAGCAAATAATGAATTGCACACTGCACTAAGTAGCTATTTTGGGCAGCTCAGACCTAAATTAAACCTGAACTATCATTATGACATGACATATTTGTGTTATTTTAGGTGAAGTGGTTTCCCCCAGCCTTCTGCATCATCCCAAGCTCGTGCGTCACCCACGAGCTCACGAGTTTCCAGCGGGATTACAAATGGACCTTTACGCCGGGACCGTCCCTCTGTGACGTCACCACGTCCCGTCCAAACGCAGGTGTCACGCTGCTACTCGTGGTTCTGTGGCTTTTCAGCTATTTTCTAGTTTTTATGGAAGTTTACGCCGGACGCATGCGCCGTAAAATCTGCGCGTCTTTCTTCAAAGTGCACGAAGAGAGACGAGAGGCTTACAGAGCGCAGAAAGCTGAAAAAGCTGAGATGGATGTGCCCCTACGTGTGGTTAACGTGTGATGTTTTCGTGCAGTCAGATACAGTTTGTGCAACGCTTTTTTATTTTACGTAGGCTACAACGCTGTGGGCATCCTGTGTGATCGTGTTATGCAAACACTTCCTCCGTATCTTTCCATGTAGAAGCTAAACTCTGCGGTTTTAACATAAGCCTCATTTGTCACTGTACTTTTTCACACTATATTCTTGTATTTTTCTGTGCCTTAGTTCCTCTATATTTTGTGCGTCATTTTCGTTTTCAGCTGAGCGCCACTAGATGTCACTGTAGAGCTTTATATCACCACAGAACCCACAGTAGTTGGTAAAAAGGTTAATTTAGGGTGCTATTTTAAAAATTTAGAAGGTAACAAAGTACAAAACTACATTTTTTAGATGTATCTGTACCTGTACATTTTACAGTGAGTACTTTTTTCTTTTATTTCACTGCATTTGCAAGTAGAGATCTGTACTTTCTGCTGTACTACATTTTAGATCTGGAAAGTAAAAGTATTTTTCTTAACGATTTGATATCTACTGAAAAAAGCAGAGACTTATTAGCTTTAGCATTAACCAAATACACAAAAAATATCTAACATTAAAGAAATCAATCAGCTAAATTCTTTATCAAGAATAAATCAATAAATCAAGTTCTAAAAATCTCTGCAAAATACTTTTACTTTTTACTCTTAAAGAACAAGAACAGATACTTTAATATTTTTGATTAGGTACATTTTTTCATGTGATACTTTTACTTGAGTAGCAAATTTAACCACAGCCCATGTTACACAATTTTCTGATCTATGTTATAATGTTGTTTCCACATCACAAATAGCTGGAGTTGTGATTTTTATCATTCACGAGGCATTTCAAAGCAGACAAGTCCAAGGTTACTCAATAATAATAGATCAAATATTAATACATTTTATAAATCCTCACTGGACTACAATCGCCAAATGTTCCACCAAGATTAAATTAGAAAATCTTTATTCCTCATTTGACTGTCTATTTTTAACTTGTATGTAAAAAACTCTCTTTGTCTTTAGTCAGTCTTGCCTTTATGCCCACACAACTTGGGTTTATTTTAAGCCTGAATAATAATAGAATGCCCCTGTCATCTATTTTTGATGCTTTTGTCGTCCGTTTCATGACTGTCCTGGAGTCTGACAAGTCGCTCGGTGATGGTGGTCCTGTCACAGCCAAATGCATTATTCATCAAGTCTGTGCCATGTATCAGTTCATTTCATTTACAAGTGGGATTGGGCTGGATTGGAGCTGTGCTATTTATTATTCTATTTAAAGGTCTGTTCTGTTCTGCTCTGTTGTATTCTCACATAACACCACCAGATGCTACCTGCATTATGATGTCTGATTATTTATTTATTAGTGAAAAGGTTTCACATCTGCTATCTACGGGGGAAATAAATAAATAAATAAACTTATGAATAGTAGTTTTAGCATGATTACCGTTGTGACAATAAAACATTTATATTTAGTACAAACTGTTCTGTTGTTTGTATATTTTAAAATGCTTAACTGGGAAATATCCTATTCAAAATGTCAAGCCTGTGTTCAATCAATTATGTGTCTACACTATAAAGCAATGCAATCTGCAAGTGTTGTAATTTTAACTTTTATTTTAGTCATTTGTAGCAGGTTTATATAAAATGTACGTGCTTTCTTCATTTCTAGTGCCACTTCTTCAATACTTTACAAAGATCTCAGTCTGGTCACTGATGATAGTTGACCTTTGTTTCACACGCATCACTGAAAAAAACAAAACATAAAAACATTAAAAAAAAACATAAATCTGGACTATCACATTTAGCTGGGCTGGAGACAAACTAAGGGCATGTGGATCAGACTGATATTCATCTGTCTAAAAATTGCACAGAGTTTTTCTTAGTAAGAGTAAATCACAACTAAGCCTGTCTATTAACGTATTTATTTAAAAATATATATTTATATTATTTTTCCTTGAAGAGGAAACTGAAGTCATCTGCTTCCTCTGAGATCTTAGACTTCACTGGTTGAATCCACATTCAGAACTGCTGAGGCCGACCAATAGGAGGAGTCCATGTCAACAGAAAATGTGTGAATAACAATTATGTTCAAATGATTAAAACAGGAACAGGAATCAGATCACAGTTTCATTTTTATCTTCAAATATCACCAAAAGAAATGTGTTTAAAATAGAAAAAATAGGACCCCACATATCTGCTTTCCCATATAAACTAAACATTACGTGACAAAAGCTATTCCCAGACTTCCCACTAATGCGCCTCTCATCAGTATCAGCACTGTTTTCCCTCCATGGCCAATCACTGAAGTCCATCTCTGTGAATGGAGAGGTCTATGTTCTGTGGCGCTTCAGTAATTGCAGGTTAACGCTCATGAGCAGCTCTGTACATGCTGACAACACTTGCACTGAGCGACCATTCGGAACAACTATCGATTTTGTCTTTCAAGGTACTTCGGATGTGATAGTGTGTGATGGGAGAGAGAGGGAAGGAGGGTGAGGACAGAGAGGAAGTGAGAGGGAGGATGGAGAGAAAGAGAAGGAGAGAGAGAAAGTGAAGAAGAGGGGAGTGGGTAAAAAGAGATAACGCTGGACATAGCAAGAGAGAGAGAGTAAGAAGAGAGTAAAGGGAGAAATAGATGGAGAGAGAGAGGGAGCTAAAGAAAGAGAATGAGATTGGAGAAAGCAAATTTGGGGGTATGAGGAAAAAGTGAATGTGTCAGACAGAGAGAGAAAGAGGAGGAAGCAGGGGTGAAAAGGAGGGCAAGAGAGAAATGGGGTAAAGAGAGAGAAAAGTTGGAGAAAACAATATAGAGGGAGTAGACAGTGTGAAGAGAGAAAAAGAGAGAGAAGTGGAGGGGGTGCTAAAGAGAGAGGGAGGTGTGAAGAAAGCAAGAGATGGGGGTGAAAGTAAAGAAAGGAAAGAGAGAAGGGGATAAAAGAGAGGAGGAGAGAGAAGGAAAAGGGATAAAAAAAATTGGAAGAGAAACGGTCGGTGTGAAGAAAGAGTGAGAAAAGAGAGAGAAATGGGAGGTAAAGAAGTAGAGAGAGAGAGAGAGAGAGGGAGTCAGGGAGGTAAGGGTATGGCGGATATAGTAAAAGAGGAAAGAAGAGAAGAAAAAAGATGAGAGAAAGATTGGAGAAAGCAAGAGAAGGGGTGTAAGGTGAAAAAGAGAAGGGGAAGAGAGAGAAAAAGGGGGAATAAGGAAAGGGAGAAGAGAAAGAGGAAGGAGTGGTAGTGTGGAGAGAGAAAGGGAGAAAGAGAAAGGGAGGGTAAATGGAGAGATCGGGAGAGAAGAAAAAGAGAGAGAGAGCGATAGGACTGAAAGAAGGAGAGGAAATGAAGAGAAAGAAGAGACTAGAAGAGCAAAAGAGAGGAGAGGGAGAGGAGAGAGAGGAGAGGATGTGCTGGACACTGGAAAAGAAGCCCACATTTGCACTTGGTTGATGGCCATGTCAAGTGAATGCAGCGTTCAGCGAGAGATGGTGAGTTTTAAAATGACTAATACAATATGAGCTACAGCAAGATTCATATTATTTAAATATTAACTGACATAATATATATTTTTTAAATCAGTTAATTGTAATATTGTTAAAGTCTGTATTTTTATTATTTCATTTATTTATTTATTTTTAATTAAATAACCTTAAATTAAAAGTTTTTGTTTTTGTCATGTATTTTACACTTTTAGGGCCATATTTTAGCCCATAAAATTTTCACTTGATTTTACTGATTGAATTGCAAGTCATATATTACACAAAACTTTCTCTTGTGAGCCTTTATATATATATTATTGTTATATTGTTGTTGCCTTCTCAAACCTGCCTGTTTCATTCACAAGTTTGAGTTTGTCTTCATCTCCAGCGCTCAGAATGCTCTGATCCACCTTGTGATGTCACGAAACAGTCATTTTCAGGTTTACTTCTTGTTCAGTAGAGACTGGAAATTCCATGGCTGAAATCATCCAAATAGACATAGACATAAACTTTATTTATCCCCAAGGGGAAATTCATGTTCCAGGTTTGCTCTGTATTGTTCAAAAATATTATAAATAAAAATAGAATAAAATAAAATTGTAAAACTAAATCTACTAAATCTAAATTAAAAATCTAAAAATCTAAATTAAATCTAAAATGACTTTAGTGGAAGTGTTTGGAGTTAAAAACACAGTGGAGCACGTCCTGTACTACCACATGACATCACAAGGTGAAACTAAATGTTTTTTTTAAGAGAAAAATTCAGCCTAAATTCAGTTTGAGTGTTAAACATGTGTGAATGAAACAAAACAGAGCTCTGGCTATGTTTTAGATGAGAAACATTACAATATAGATCAGAAAATAGTGTAATATGGGACAGTATAAAATTGTATAATAAAAAAATCACACATTTTTACAACATTAATAATATTTTTTCTCATATTGTTTCACTTCGCTTAACACTATTCTTGATTATAACTTTTATGCCTTTGCAGATTTTGCAGTGACCTCATTGTAGAGCAACATGGAAAACATCACAGCCACGTTCAAGGACTTCCCCCGTGTTGTAAACTTAACCGAAATCCCCCGAAAACCACTGGAGGAGCAAATCATCACCATCTTTTTGACACTGCTGATTTGCGGGGTCGGTATCGCCGGTAACATCATGGTAGTTCTGGTGGTTCTTCGCTCAAAACACATGGTGACCCCAACCAACTGCTACCTGGTCAGTCTCGCTTTAGCCGACCTGATTGTCCTGTTGGCCGCCGGCTTACCCAATATCTCAGATGTGGTTGCTTTTTGGATCTACGGCTACACCGGCTGCTTGTGCATAACTTATCTTCAATACCTGGGCATTAACGCATCTTCTTGTTCTATTTTGGCCTTCACGGTGGAGCGTTATATTGCAATTTGTCATTCGATCAAAGCTCAGTTCATATGCACGGTTTCCAGAGCTAAAAAAATTATTGCTGGAGTTTGGGTTTTCACTTCCCTCTATTGCGTGATGTGGTTTTTCCTTGTGGATATAAACAAAACCATCTACTCTAACGGCGTAGTGGTGACTTGTGGGTACAGGGTATCTCGGAGTTTGTATTTGCCGGTGTACTTCCTGGATTTTGCCTTGTTTTACGTCATCCCGCTGTTCGTTGCCATGGTTTTGTATGGACTCATAGCCAGGATTCTGTTCATGAGTCCACTGCCCCCCCACCTCAACGACATAGGGGGGTCTGTGCACCACGCCAACGGTACCAGCAAGAGCAGCAGGGGGGCGCTCACGGCCAGGAAACAGGTGAGAAATGTTCATAGTTTAAATGTGCACCATGTAACTCTCTCTCTAAAACACTAGAATGTCCCACAGTATGGCATTAAACAGTATTTATTCAATTAGTTACTGTTTGTTTGGGGGTTTGTTCAAAAATATCTAGAAAACATCTAGGTGTAGAAGAAGTTTTGAAGAATAATGTGAAGTGGATCCATCAACTGGAGAGAATTTGTCTGGAGGAATGTGATCGGCTTTTTTATGCCCAGAACTTTCACCGTTCTAGTGCCAGGCTAGGAGCAATACTGAAAAAGTTATTTCTATTACCTGACAATTTTGAGACACTGTACCTCTGGAAAAGGCCTGCACAGCTTATAGAACATAAGAAAAATATATATTTATAATATACTACTGGTTGCTGTAAAGAAGTGTAACACAAGTAGATGGCTTAGTGATAAAGTTCCTTGCCTTGCTGATTAGATGAATGTTGTTTATACTATTTATTTAATGGAAAAGAGTTTTTTTTTTCTTGTTTTTGTTATTATTATCACTTTTTCTGTTTGTTTGTTTGTTCAAGCTTGATAATTCTTGTAATACATGTACAGTGACTTTTGAAAAAATAGAAAGGAGATTGTAGTTGATGTGCTTTGTCAGTGTACAATATATTATGTTCCTTTGTTTCCAATAAACTTTAATGGAGAAAAAAATGCCTAGAAAAAAACAGGCATTCTGATTGTGAGCAAGGTCCTCTTCATAGCTCTGACCTGTAACTTGGTCTCCATGATGATAGAAAGGTTTTAATTCTAAACTGTGAAGCATTCCAGACAATAACGTCTAGAATAGCATTTGATGGACCCTCCCCCAGAAATGTTACACATTGGACCTTTAAATTCTAGTTCCTCAGACCTTTCACAACACTTTCTTGATGGCAAAAATATTGTCCTTGTGACCCTTGAAACCTTATCTACATGTTCATAGTTAAAAATGATAGGTGCTCTGTGCAGTTTTTCTGGTGGGCGTGGTCCATGGAGACGTCCCCGGTGGCAAACCCTCCACAGGAAATTTGCATAGTGCAATTTCAGCAATTAACATCCCTATAATTGAAATGTTGAGATCTTTCCAATAGAATTTACACTACCAGTCAAAAGTTCAAACACATCCTCTTATTCAATGTTTATGTCTTTACTTTCTACATTTTAGAGAGACATCAAATATATTATGCAAAATGTATTCAAATCTGTAGAAAGAAAAAAAGGTTAAATAATGCTGTAACAAGTAATAACTTTTATATTAAAATCTTCAAAAGAGCCATCATTTGCTTTGTTGAAAGCACTGCAAACTCTTGACCTTCTCTTAATGACCTTTGATGATGATGACAGGAAATGTGAAAAGTGCAAAGCAGAGCTGAGAGCAAAAATCTTTGTGTATGTGTAATGTGTAATGTGTAATTTCATTTTATTTTTGTTTGCTATATTCCCCATGTGTCCATTCATGGTTTTGATGGTTTCCTTGAGAATCTATAAAGTAAATAATCATGGAAGTAAAAAAGATAAATGAAAAAGTAAGTTCAGACTTTTGACTGTGTATATATTTGCTTTGATTAAAATTTAAAAAGATTGTATGTCATTTTTTTCAACTATTGGGTTGAGATTAAAATTTATATTGGACTTTTCTGGCTTAGTCCAGTGTTCTCCTTACATGCATAGCCACTGCTGCCATGGGGATGACTGATATAGAGTGTTTTGCCCAAGGACACTACAACAATAAGATCAAGATATTCTTTATTGCATCTTTATTTTGTAGGGACAATAGTCCTCTGCCCATGTTTCACTGCTGGGGCAACTACAGTGTTGCTGTTCTGTGGGGATTCAACCGACAGCTTTTGGTCAGTGGTTCAAACTGAGCTGCCCTATTTGTTTCATTTTATTAAATAACAAATTCAATTAATCTCTCAGTCCATGTGTTATTTGAAGTATAATAACATAAAATTCTTGAAGCATGTCCCACCGGAAGGGGGATGAGGAATGGCCTTGCAATCCTCTCGGACGTGCTGCAGGAAGTGTCTGGGGAGACGACAGTCTGTGAGTCTTGCTCGACTGCCGCCCCTGAGACCTGACCCCAGATAAGAGGAACAAGATCGATGGAAATCCATGAAGATTTCACATTTTCTTTTTGCAGATACTCGAAAATGGTATAGACAAATTTGTCATAAGATGTAAACATGTTCCATGAGCTGATAGAATATACATAATATTTGACTTTTAAAATGTGAGCAATAGAATCAAAAATCCACAAGGATCAATAACTGAGGAAAATAAAATCCTTTTGATTCTCTATTTGTCTATCTTAGTCGGGTTCACCTTCAATTAGAAGTTTGGTGATTCAGTTCTCACTACACTCTTGGGCAAACATGTCTCAGGGCACCTATTAATACTTTACAGTGACATTACACTGG
>KN513464.1:0-19792 GCA_000787155.1 Scartelaos histophorus | reverse complement strand
AATAAGTCTCACCGCAGTGGCTGGTAGACCTGGTAGCTATGTGCAGTATGTATGTCAAAGAATTCTGCACTCCGTCTGTCATTAACCGAAGATGAAACGTTATCAACCACCTGCTAGTTAGAGGCCCATGTTATGCTATTTTTTGATCTATGTTATAAAGTTTCCTCATCATAAATTGGAGTTTTGTTTTGTTTCATTCGCCCTCCGTTCCACCTTATGATGTCATGTTGTAATAGAGGAAATGCTCCTTCATGTTTTTAAAGTTTTTACACCTTCACTTAAATCATTTTGTTAATTTCATCCCTGGAATTCCTACAGAACTAAGGGTAAAAACTAGATGTTAATTTGAAAACTATCGCTTTATGACATCTCAAGGTGGAATGGAACATTTTTAGCTTCAGAAATACAGACTAATCATGCAAGATTACTCCGACATGTGTGAATGAAACAAACCACAACTCCAGGTATATTTTTGAGAAGATAACAGCATTATAACATATCTTAAAACTCATAAGAACCCACTTTGTGCAATATAGGACCTATAAAAATGTATCTGTAAGTGTAATGCAAAGTAGTCCTAATCTCTTACTTCATAGCAAGTACATGATTTGATTCTTGAACAGCTGGACTCAGTGCAAACAAGATCATTAGCAAACAAGATACAAACAAGATATTTTTAGGAGACTTTATGGGGAAATAATTGCATAAATGGGACAAAAATGATCCTTATATGAATAGTATTAGAATGGTCTTCACGTATGTGAAGTAAAAGAAATTCTGTAATTTTCAATATAAAATAACAGCTCTATTATTTTTCATCAGTATCTTTTCTCTAATATCAGTATATGGAGCTTGATATTTTATCCCCATGACAATAGTGTACCTCAAACCCCACAGCTATGTCTCTCTTTAAACTAGTTTCAGTACAGTACAAGATCATCAGGTGTTCATTTCTCGTTTCACTGTTGTAGAAGTAATTCAAGAAGCCGAAGAGACATGAATTCTGAACTGTGATAGTATTGTGCATTCAAGTCTGGCCGAAGTGTATTATAACTGAAGATGGTACAAGTAAGATATAGAAAGAGCTATTTTCACACAAGACCTGGCAACAAGGGCTACACTGTAGGTGACCTTAGTACAAATTGCAAATAAAGATTTTCCAAGTAAAACCTATAGAAATAAATGAAAGGGCCTGATTTTTCCCCATGTTTTTGAGCTAAATTTGTTTTTCCTCAGTACAAATTTTGGGCCCTATCTTACGATCTTCCTCAATCTTAGCCCTAGTGCAAGTGTGGGGTATGGAGCTCTAAACAAGAGGTGTGTTGTGCCTGAATGTTGAGTGGAGCAGACTGAGGCCGCGGTGTGGCCGTTCATTGCATTGCCAGAACTGTGAAATTAAATATCAAACAAGTCCCCTGAAAAACAACAACATATAACACGCTCAAGGCTTTTTTTAAACTTGAACATATATTAAAATAATAAATGCTTCACATCCATAACATGTTTGTGTGCCATCCGAACGCCCTCACGCAGCAGAGCACAGCCCCGCGCCTGCTTTCTGTATTGGCTTAGCACTGCTCTATAGCTTTGGTTTAATCTGTATCCAAATTATTCCTGTTGTGCCACTTTGGTTAGTCAGTAGCTAGACTACCACCATCAGAAGTGTAAGTAACTGCGCACAGAGCCGTGGAGGGGAGCAGACACACGGCTCGTATGTGCTGCTCTCTAAGCAGCAGTGGTCAGTAGAGCAGCTCAAAAGACGTGTAATGCACAGAGCAGCGGTCAGCGGGTCTGCTGGGGGATAGTGACCACATGAGCACATGCTCCGCTATGAGAGGCAAATCAATGGAGGAATGCAGGGAAAACCTAAAGGGTTGATGTGTGCACATGTGCATGGGCATACAAGGGTGCACATATGTATCAGAACACAAACTCAGACAGTTTTGTCAGGACCCATCCAAAATTCCATATCCCTGGTGCCTCTACT
The DNA here is from genome assembly GCA_000787155.1 of Scartelaos histophorus. NCBI lineage: Eukaryota > Metazoa > Chordata > Actinopteri > Gobiiformes > Gobiidae > Scartelaos > Scartelaos histophorus. Next base: position 17,805 of record KN513464.1, on the reverse strand, counting down.
TGCATCCTGGGGCTCCAGAGCTGTTTTATTGTACCCATGTGTAATTTATCCCAAGAGCCCTCACTGCTGCCTGGTAATGGGGCTAAGACTGCAGACATTACCCACACTGGCAGGATTTCTAAAGGCCACAGCGGTTACAGATTGGTTATATATATGTTCATATATATGTTCATATATATGTTCATATATGTTACATATATGTTCTTGTACCATCCCACTCCAGCCTACAGGGGTGAAGTACAGCCCGACCTGGACACACTCCCTCTTTAATGCTAGCGCTAGTCCTAAGCTCGGGAGCAAGATTGGGCCCATGCTGTGTAAATTTGTCAAAATACGTTCGCTGTGTGCTGTCTGCAGTCTGCAGCTGATAATCAGGAAGTATGTGTTAGCATGCTAGTTGCTGCTCGCTTTACTGCCCCTGGCTTGAGTTATTGCTTGTACTGATTTACATATCTTTCAAGACACCCAAAGTGCTTTACGTTGCAGTATCCATTCACTCCATACTTGGTGGTGGTAAGCCACATCTGCTTGGGTTGGACTGAGGGAGATGAGGCCAATGTGGATCCAGCACAGATGCCTGAACCACCTCAGCTGGCTCCTCTCAACGTGGAGCAGTGGCTCTACTCCGAGCTCCTCCTGTGTGACTGTGCTCCTCATCCTGTCTCTAAGGGAGCGCCCAGCCACTCTGTGGAGGAAACTCATTCCAAGCGCTTGTATCCGCCATCTTGTTCTTTTGATCAGTACCTAAAGGTCATGACCATAAGTAAGGGTAGGGGTGAATATTGACTGGTAAATCAAGAGCTTTGCCTTTTGACACTTTTCCTTTAACCAAAAATGGCACCACCCCTGTCTCAAGGTTGTTTAAGGTTCAAGTTGTATGGGCCTAAGATGTAAATGTAAATTCTGCATTTAACATAATGAGAATGAATCACATAGCTATTGTTATTATACCTATTGTAAGGAGTTGCAAAGTAGACCTGTTGCATTTCAGTCCAACTGTGCCTATACCTCTCTGTAAAGACACATGAATAAACAATTGGACAGTAAAGCATCAGCTCCTACAATACATGTTATGTCATTTCTAATAGAGAAACAAAGGGCCCTTCTTTTCCTCTGATGAATAATACATTTGTAAACTCTATGATTGTATGTGGAGAGCTCTCGTCTGGTCACATGGCACAGACAGAATCAAAGGGCAGAGCTGGGAGGTGCAGGAGGCTCATTTAGCTCCTCTCAAAAGGATGTGGATGTCCTCCTTTTGTTAAGAGCCTTCTTCACAGTGATGAGTTTATACAGAGAACACAGGTAAATGGTAATGGCACAGATGTATCCATGTTTCTTATGATTTAGAATGATAGGATCCAATCTGGTGTCAGAATTAAGTTATTCATAAAATATTGCTTCTTATACCTTCTACACGATGCATTTTGAGAAAACAAGTTGATTACATTTAGTATTAAAACATCTTTCAGTGCAGAGTGCAAGTTTGTGGGAGCCCAAACCGACCAAAAATTGAAAATAAATAAATAAATAAGTAAATTATTTTGTCTGTAATGTCTTGCCTTTTTTGTAGGGGTGTGGGTCCTTTTTGCCTGGCAAGTGATTCAGACATATACGTATAGAGCAACCAAATTTGATTATTTCAGTGACGCATGTGAGCATATTGGTCACCTATCATATTGAACAAAATAGAATTTCTCTCACCTTAGATTAACAAATTTCTGTCTTTTGCTCATTAATTCTGCAGAAATCTGTGATGTGTTATGTTTATGGCGGCACGGTGGCTGAGTGGCAACACTCATGCCTCACAGCAAGAAGGTTGCGGGTTCGATCCCCGGGTCGCCCGGGCCTTTCTGTGTGGAGTTTGCATGTTTCCTTCCCGTGTCTGGATGGGTTTCCTCCGGGTTCTCCGGTTTCCCCCCATCAACCAAAAACATGCAACACCCTATGAACAGTGGACAACAAGGGACCGGCAGGGAGTCCCACCCTCCTGTGGGGTCACCACCTGCAGAGGGGTTCATAGGGTCTGGTGCATAGTGGAATGGGCAGCGTGCTGCCCCTGCGACCCAGCCGGATTAAGCGGGAGAAGATGGATGGATGGATGGATGGTGTTATGTTTATGTAATATTTTCATTCTATATTTTTTCTGATATGGAAGGACCATGAGTGTCCACCTGTCAATCCCACCCATCTGAGAACAGGGGGACTCACGGGTGATGAGACCCACATCTTTGTAAAGAATTGAAGAAGTCTGTTTTCTGGATCCCAGGTAAAGCATGAACAAAAACATGAGCAAAAACATATTACCTAACCTTGATGTCCATTTCATTGTGCTTTATGAGTGGTCTGAACTTGAAATCTCATATACACCCTATAATTAATTCTAAGAGGACAACTTCTATGGCACTAAACTGGTCTAAAGCTTGTTTCATTTCAACAACATACCTGGAGTTGTGTTTTATTGGAAAAAAGTTAGAGGAACTCTAACTCTATTCCAACATTCCATAAATCCCCAAAATGACCAAAAATTATCTGGATAGCTCAGAAAATCTCATAATAATTACAGACATGGCTTTAAGCCAGTAAATTTAGCCCTTGTATGAAAATATGCTGCATTGATTGAAATGCTTATGAAATCATTGCAAAACAACATGAAAGACAACCACAAAATCTTAGATCTGGCTTTAACCCAAAATAGCCATTTTTTAAAATGAGAAAAACACATCTGAATATTGAACCTATTAAAAGCCTTGACGGAATACAGTTAAAATTAGCGCAATGTTTTTGCGCATGTCTTGTCCATTTAGTCCGATTGCTCTTTTCTGGTTGAATGAGGCAACAATGAATGAAGGGAAGTGAATGACGAAAGCCCCATTACTATTACTGCACCCGGGCTGCATTTGACCATAGAGATGCATCTTCCTTATACAAGTCCCAGCTTTATTGCAAAGTAGGCTACACTCGTTCCTCTGTTCCTCCTTCACTCTTCACTGAATCCCCTTCAGGCTGAGAGTACACTCAGGACCCTAGTCATAAATTGCTAGCAAACCAAAAATACCCCAAATCTCATTGTACAATAAGCTGAAGTAGCCAACATTTTTTTCATAATTGATAAAACAAATTCCTCCCATTAAGCGTATTGTTAAAGTAGACTAACATTGTGCTGTGTGTTGTTTTTTTTAAATAAACATCATGAAATGTTCTTTGCAAACTCTAAGTAAATGGGAAACTAAAGTTTCAGTTGACAAATTGACTGTTTCTGCTGACTAAAATAATAAAATCATAAGCATAAAACATAATTTGGCCAGTGACTCAAATTGGGGAATGACAGTCCACCCAGCCTCACCTGCTGCTGTGCATGTCGCCAAAAAATCCATGCATGTGAATACTGAGGACATGCCAAAGTGAGGACTAGAAACCTGCAGAAAGATTGAAGTACCTACTTACCCCTTTCACTGTTTGGAAATCAGGTACTGTAGCTTTATTTCTTTTGCTGAATCTAAAAAATAAGAAAAAACATAGGGTTCACCACAAGTTAGCACTTAAAGCAGACCTATTATGCAAAATGAACCTTTTAGAGCTTTTAATCATGCGAACTTGTCGTATTTTTCGGGCTATAAAGCGCATCGGATTATAAGGCGCAATAAGCGAAACAAAACGCGTGTCGGATAAATTGAACTTTATTCAGGACATTTACAATAACATTATTCAGTTTTAACTCAAAAATACAAAACCTGAAATCTGCATGGTAATGGTGGCATTTTGGGTCCTTGTACAGCACACGGCAGAACTACCGGTATGTTGCACAGTCGCCCTATATGTGGCCAACATATTACTCCTCCTGACTCGCCCACTAATACGTTATTAGACTAATGTGGACAACATAAAATCGGTTGGAGGTTAAACACAACCAAAGGTCATACATAAGGCCACTGGATTATAAGGCCACTGTTGATTTTTGAGAAAATTGAATGATTTTAGATGCACCTTATAGTCCGAAAAATACGGTAGTTGTTTCCCTCTCTTATTTACCTGCTCAAAGTTGTATTTAGAGATAATGCATGAGAGTCATAGAGTAGACAAAAGCACAATATGTCTTCTTTAATGAATGAAAATATAATGAGAATATTATGACAAACATAAAAAAAAAAAAAAAAGTCTATTTTTAAGTAATTTAAATAGTTTTTTTAAGTGGATTATTCTTGTGGATTATTCTTGTAACCATACTTTGTGATAGGCCTAATGAAATGTTCCCATGGACAAATAAAGCTCCTCTTATCTTATCTTGAGAACTTATTTAGTTATTTATAAAAATGCAAGACCCTTTACTGCAATCTCTGAGAACCTCAAAAACTGGATTTAGTTAAGTCTCCCCCTGCTGTTTGCTCTGGTTCAGGTCTGGACTTTAGCAGTGTCCGAGGCAGTCTCTAACACACACACACACACACACACACAAGCACAGCCTATGGTCGCACACAGAAGGACAACGCCAGTCTGAGCTGTGCAGAAACACAAAGGACAAACTTTACAACAACCAGCTCCAGAAATGCCCCTCTCAGGTAAGGATATGCTCTGTTTTTTGTTTGTCTATTGTCTATATGATACTTATGACTGTTATAGGAGAGCAATGTATTTTACATGGGGAGAAATTCACTTATCACAACAATCTACTGAAATAGAGGTACTTCATTTACTCTGACACGTCTTTTCTGGAACATAATAAACAAGAATTTGAACTTCTCGAGTTCCCAATTAACATGTGTCTGTTAAACTGGGTAAAAGTAGTAAAGGTCAAAGAGATATACAGCTCTATAATCAACAGTCCTGAGTAACAACAAACAATACTTAAGTAAACTTTACAGGAAATAGATTTTATTTGATTGATTTATCTGTTCATATATGTGTATATTGTCAGTGAGCAACATGCAAACTGTATCCTATTTTGTGATAAAATCCTTTAGAAAGTGCAAGTAGAAACACACATGAGGACAGTGCAGTTTAAGGCAACAGGATCATCTTCTGCTGAAGCTAATCTGCTAATACCACTTAGATGACTGATCTGTTAGCAGGGATTTGCTCTTCACTATAGCAGGCACTGGGGGAGCATAAGGCAAGGTAAGAGCGGCACGTGAACCTGCAGAAAACTCAAATATTTAGATTTCCTTCTAGATAAATAGTATTGTTGATAGTTTTCTCATGTTTTTAGCTCAATGAATGGAATATTCTGTGTCCAGATGTCCATAACAACAAGTGCTAAAGCCACTGGGTCATTTCCTCGTCTGTTTCCTGTTTGAACAAAAGAATCAGGAAAACTATACAAACTAAGAGGGGAACCACTGGCTGTAGAAGTGAGACTTAAAATAACTTTCATTCGCAATAACAGTCTTAAAATTTGAGTGGTTTTTGGGTTTTGACTAGCAAAGATTTTTATTAGGGGTATTATAAAAAATACACTTAACTACCTTAAATAATGACTTTGATTTGACTTTGACTTTGAAGAATGATTTGCTCTAGATCATCTTAAAAATATAAAATTTAGGGTGAATATTTAATATGTCTTATTGAGCAAACCAGTTTTTCCCAACTACAATGTGAATTTGAGTCATTGTTATCAATTTAATAAAATTCATCATTTGCAATGGGCTTCCTCCTCAGCAACTTCCACGCACAAGGACTTACTTACCAACAGAAGGGTTACAGTCCTTATCTGACAATGTGTCCCATCAAAAATATGTAGCAACTATATGATTTTGGACTTTTGAAAACAGATGCTGAGGCAGATCTTTAGATAACTGCACTCTCTTTGCACTGTGCAGGTGCAGAGGAAACACACCAGCTTCCTCTGATGGAAAAGACCTGCAGGAACTTCATACTGAGCAAGTGAACAAAGGGAAAACACATAAATGTGCCTTCAGTAATAACTCATACGTCTCCAAAATGGCCGACGTCACTACTCAGTTTGTGACTGTGGAGCCTGCACCGGGCCTGGCCGAGGGCTCATGCTCTCTGCAGATTAACATCATGTATGAAGGCATCTCGTCCATCGTCTGCTCCGTGTGTCTCTGCTTTGGACTCATCTACTGCTTTTTTGGTACGTATACAACTTCTATGCACCTATCACTGTACTTAATATTACACTTATTTTTATGTTTTTCAACCTGGGTTTACTCTGCAGATTATTAAGAAAGTTGTTTTTACAGTAAAAATGTGCTTTGCATGCTTGTTGAAGCATCTCATTGTGCTACACTGTAGTTATTCATTCACTCTACACTGACAGAAGTGAAGCAGTCAGCGTGTGCCACTGACCCCTTAGACCAAAACCACCAATCTTTTATACTAAGCAATATGGATCTCACTCTTGGAAACATTATCAAAGCAGTTTTTTTTGTTTTTGTTGTTTAAAATATTTTGCATCATCTGAAAAAAAAATCAAAAATACCAGTCATTCAATGACAAAAAGTGAATTATAATTTTGGTATGAAAAAATAGAAACAACACTTTTCAACATCATACCTAAGATCTATATCTTATACCTATATCTTGTCCTGATACACTGCACTGCTTGAAGTAAAATTTGCCTAGAGCTGAGATAATCCAAAAGTAAAAAGTTAGATTACATGATTTATCTTATAATGGGGCCTTATTGGAGACTTCAATATATGTTGTGTGATTGGTAGTTTTTCTAAAACCCATGGATGAATACAGCTAGATTTCTAATATGGAACTACACCAAGTCTAAAATATCCAACTGACCAACCAAAATATAAGCACATAGTTAAAAAGAGGGATAGGCGGGCCAAAAAAGGGGCAATATTATGAATAGATCACTTCAAGAGAAAGATCTACTAGAACTACAAAGCAGCCTCAGATTTTTATTTGAGCTCCAGAGGACTATAGTTTGGTCAGAGGCTTGATTATCTGACCGTGCTGGTGCCCAGAGGGTGCCAGGGTTTAGGCCGATCAGAGCACACCCGAGCAGGAGCTGGAGCAGGAGGAGAGATTGGCAGATGGCACCGAATCTGATGTGTTTGAGTTTGACTGAAGCAGAATTTGCACCACCTGTTACCAATGACGTCTTTTGGGGATTTCAATATAAAACCGACGTCACACAAAGGATTTAACACTGAACAATATTATACCTTAATCGCAAAGTTTTATCATGGGCTTTGAAAAAATCTATGTAGAAACTTTTGAGTCAAAGAGGAATATTCTTGTTGCAGAGGGCACTTTCTATAACTTCAACATGCTAAAATGACTCATTTTGTACTTCATACTACCAACTCTAATCTAAATGGACAAGGATCAATACTGACATAATGAGTAGTATTATCAGAGGTCAGTGAGCACAGGGTTGAGACTGAAATCACTGGTTCAAGGGCACAATGTTTGCACAGTTGAAAACATGTGAGGAGGTAAACACACGTGCGCTGGTGCCAATGTTCACAATAAACTTCAGCCCAAAGTTACCCATTTGAACTTAAAGGACAAAAACAAATGGACACCCACATGTGAATATTAACAAGTCTTAAGATCATAATGACACTGTCATGTTTATTCATAACATATTATTATTAAGGCATATTATTAGAACATTTTTGGACAAATCAGCACTGGTATTACACAACATAACACGACAACATAATATATTAACTATAATCATTTTACTACACACCTATCGAAAAATGTAATGTTGTTCTGAAATATAGTTATTTTCCATTTAAAGCTCCAGGTCTAGTGAAGGTCAGTTTAAGGTAATGTTTATTTAGACTTGCATTTTCATATTACTGACTGTAATAGATAAAATGATAATTAATTTTAATATACTACAATAATTGTAAGAAAAATAAATTTCTGTGCTGTACTGAAGGCTCTGACTGCCAGCTCAGTCCTTGTTATCTTGGCCTACGTTATCATAGCTATAATGCTCCCTACAACAGAAGCATAGCCGGACTGGGAAAGCCTCCTATGGGCAGGTATTGAACACTAAGCTATTTAACTCATTCCCCCTTTTCTCTCCAGGATATCGCTGCCTGAAGATGGTTCTATTCTTCTCTGGCTTCCTGTTTGGCTCAGCCGCGGTGCTCTTTGTGTACCACAAGGAACCAGGTCTGGACTCCCACCTGAGTCTGGAGACAAAGGCAGGCATCGGGTTGGGCGTGGGGGTCTTGTGTGGTCTAATTACCATGCTCGTTTCTGCCATTGGATATATACTGAGCGGACTACAGCTGGGCAGCCTGGTTTGCCTTTTTATTCATGTTTTGGTTGGACAATTTTGGACGATTTCTTCAGAACTGATTTCTGTTGGAACAATATTAGCTTTGGGGATTGTCACTGGTGTTTTCACGCTCCTCTGGCATAAACTGTTCATGGTTCTGTACACCAGTGTCTATGGGGCGCTGACTGTTATGCTCTGTGCAGATTATGTTATTGGGACATTTGCGTTGCCAGAGCAGGTGTATGGGGTTTTTCATCTTGGTTCGGCCCACCCACTCTGCTGGTTTGACTGGGCTGTGATTGGGACATGGCCTCTGCTCAGTCTGATTGGGGGACTGGTGCAGTGGAAGTGGACAGCAAGGGAATTATTACAAAAAGAAGGTGAGTTCCAACAGTTTATGGTTGAATTAAAAGTGAAATGATACACTTAAATATAAATACATATACATAAAATACATAAAATACAAATACATAAAATACAAATACATAAAATACAAATACATAAATCTTGAAATTGAATAATGCTTACTTAGGGATTGTACAAATATAACTAGGGGGTAGTATAACCAGGGGTAATTTTTCTATTCTGTATTTGTAAAGGTGGTCTGCATAACTTTTCTGATGGCAGTTTATTTGAGTTTCTATTTCTTTAATTTTCCAGTGCATGACATTAAGCTCTAAGAAATATGAATGTTTTTATTACTTTAAAACACATTGAAAAACTTGGCCTGGAGCTCAATTTAATGCAGTTTTGAAGAACACTGTAGGTGAGGCAACAACATCTCCATGAGACAAGCTAGGGGCATACCAGAAACGTTAAGGTCATATCTGAACAAATGTTTGCCCACTCAGTACATAAGGAAGAGCTACTCTGTGTTTTTAAAGAGCACCCACTTTCACCAGACTTATTTGAAACTTTATAGCAGCTAATATAATGTTTCTTGTAACAGAAGAACTTAGAATGCTCAGAATTTGGGACTGAATCGCTTTTATTTCTATTTAAAGTGAAACATGGCCATAAAACTTGATATATAACTTTTAATATAATATAATTATAGGGCAGTTATATGAATTTAACTGTTGCACTGTAGCTACATTGTAATCATTTTGTATGTCCAGTTCTTCAGAAAAAACAGAAGAAACGGGTGCATAACCACAGACACTTTGTGCAAACAGGGAGTCGACCTCACCGCAAACGCCGACCTCCACTCCTCAAACGCTATGCAGGCGACGTGCTAGCTCCGGTCAGTCAGGTTTATTAACAAATACATTCTGTGTTTATATTGGTAAGTATGCAACAAAAAATCTAAAGGGAATATAAAGGTCCCAAAACTGATGTGTGTGAGAGACATGTTAAAAAATATACCTTGAGTTGTATTTTGTTTCGCGACCCAGCTGGAGAAGATGGACGGATGCATTTTGTTTCATTCACATGTTTGAGTTATCCTTTATTATTAGTCTGTCTACATCTCCAAAGCTGAAAATGCTCTGTTCCACCTTGTGTTTTCAAGTCAGCGGTTAACTTTTACCTTGGTTCAGTAGAGGTTGGCAATTCCTGGACTGATATCATCCATATGATTCTACTGAAAATATATGGAGTTGAAAAACACAATGGAGCACATTCTGTATTACCACATGACATCACAAGGTGGAACAGAGTGTTTTCTGTTTGTGAGAATAACACCTAAATATGCAGGCTCCAGGTATGTTTGCAATGAGAAAACGACCTTACAGTATCGGTCAGAAAATATAATTGACAGTTCTAGGCAGTCTCTTAAATAACTTAGGAGTTTAATCATATTCTTTGGCAATAACTTACACCATTACTTGGGCAACTTGTCAGGGCAGTATGCAGTCTTGAGTGGTGAGTGGTAGAGCCAAAGGCAGGGTTAGTACTAGAGAGCAATTATGAGGTGTTGATTGATCATTAACACGTATTCAAATGTAATTTTGTTTTATTATACTGTTATTACTAAAATGTCATGATTGCATCACATCTGTTTATTATGTATTACCAGCATCATCTAGAAATATTAAAGGTACTACATTACACAACATTGACTCTGACATTCGACAAGGAAGTGGATGCCACAGTTATTTATGTGAAATATCGATTTAATGTCACTTATTGTAATTTTGAGTCTTTGCCTATTCCTTAACAGCATGTCAGGCTACTTGTTTGTAATATTTCTTGTATCCTACAGGTAATAATATATTCTCTCTCTTCCACAGAGTTATATCCAGAGTGTCCAGGAGCGGCGTTTGGGCACTGGTTCATCCTGCAGCAGCGTCAGCACCATCACTCACACTTTCATCGACTTTGACTTTGAGACAGGATCCATGGTTCCTCTCACCACCTGCTCTCCTGTGTTTGCTGTCTGAGAAGAAAACACAAATTACATTTGAAAAGACTTTGAAATGTAGCGTTATGGACCCCATCTTAACAGCTAAAGCATTACACAAATACAGCATGTTGTTATGATATCTTCCAGTTGGGTGTATTCAGTAAAGTAAGTAAATTACCCATTGTTTGAAAGCTTGCTGGGGGCTAATCAGCTATCTGGTAACTAATAACCATAAGGCTATGAAATGATTGAAAATCAGTTTTTGAAACTTTAAAAATCACCAAATTATTAAAACATTCAGCTTAATTTAAAATGTTAAATGTGCATTTTAGGCATAAAATAACAGCGTTATTGACAAAAGTTACGACACAGCTGGTTACCACAGGTTTAAACTCAAAATATCAGAATTTTTCAAAAATGGAAAATTTACTTATGGAAGCAGAGCAGACTTTGAAGTGGGTGGCACTGTTGAGCTCCATAACATAAAAGGCTCTCTACACATCTCCAAAAAATATCTTATAATTAACATCTCATAATATCATGTCACATCTCATAATATCATGTCACAATATAATGAAAAACAAAAGCAAAGAGATACATCAATTTATTTATATGTTCTTTATTTGGCAAAGACAGAAATAAGATGATAATTAAATCAATCACACACAAAGCACAAACCATCTCAGCGTGTACACAAAGCTTACGTTATGTTCAGTGTTAGTGCTTCACAGTGTACTCAGGCATATTTGGAGTATCTCTGGGAGTTACCTCAAATCACCAGAGTGCTTGTGTCTCTTGAATATTTAATAAACGTAAAAGCAAAGTCAAGGAAGTGTCAATCAAACAAAGGTCAGCCTAAAAACCCCAAACAAATATCTCTACAGTTCAAAGATGACCGACACTTCTCAGGCTTTTTGTCCTTTCAGTTCTTTGCAAAGCTGATGCAGATTTATGCATTTATCTTTAAGGTGTGTCTACCTTAATAGACAAATACAATGTAATAATGCAGTTCTTAATATATTTGACTGTGTATATTATTGTAAACTACTTTGCAATATGTTTTAGTAAATATGTTTTTGTTATTGCCTGGCTTGGGCATCCATTGGTATGAGTTCAGAATCACATGGGCTATTATTTTTGCAGGAAGCCTAAAAAAATACACTTTTAACTGACTCACTTGAATAAATTGTCCTGAAAACTTTATTCTCACAGTCAAACATTGGAAATAACTAAAACTGCAATTTGAAAAACTGCTTCTCAAAGCATTAGCTGTTAAGAAATTGAACAGTAACGTGCTTTTAAGTGGCATTTTGAAGACTTTTTACAATTAAATTATATTTTAAAAATGTGTTTTCAATAGTTTATTTCTATGGCAGTGCTAATTATTCATCACTCAGAACCTTAGGGATAGCTTACTCAACTTTTCCAAATGTCTCTCACTCCTCTCCAATCCTGTATTCCAAGCACCTATCTCCCCCTGGTGGCTCAACTGTCACATTGCAGCCAACGTGAAGCAATACTCTCTGGAGAGCCTTTGACTTTCTGCTTGTTAGGATCAACTCTCCAGAACTGTGATCCTTTGAACAGGTAAACGCTGCCGTCTGCCCAGGTCACTGCAGCGTCTGTGTTACTGGGAGCCCCTTTAAACAACCAGCTGATGGGCTGACGGTAGATTTTGAAGTTTCCTGGCTTAAACTCATCCCATTGCCAATACCCAGAGCCCTGAAACAAAAATAAGATAACCAGATATATTTACTTGAGTCACTCTATGCATGAATTGTACCTTTCTGACATAAGAAGTAAGTAAGCAAATAATTAGAGTATTATTGTTGTAGTAGCAGTAGTTTACGTGATCACGAATCAGTCTCTTCTACATTCTGAAAGACTGGACAATGTGTGTGGTTTTGACTGGCCAAGTGAAGCAGAAGCAGCAGTAGCAGCACTAGTAGGGTTAGTGCAGTCAACATGAAGGAATTATTAACACTTAGTTTAAGTGACCAAAATTGCTTTGGGGTAGACTGTTTGAAGCCAGGCTGCAAAGCTTTGCCATTGCCACCAATCACTCACACACAACACAAACTAAACAATGTGGCTGAAATGTCTTGGCCATAGACACAACAATATCACATGGTTTGAGTTTAGAACTGCCTTTCAGGTTTGCATTTAGACCACTTACTAGAGCTGAATAAGTATACATTTTTACCTTTAAAAAGACCAGCTTCTTGTTTGAATAAAAAGCAGAGTCAACATTAGCTGGGATGTTGCTCAGGCATCTGGGAAAGCCAAGGTCAATTTTGAAGCCAGAATATCTCCACACCTTATCTCCTGTGAGCAAACATAGAATTACATGTTAAATCAACAAATCAACCCAGTTTGATTAGTTTTACACTTTCTAGATCCATGAGAGAACATTTCAGTTACATAATAAAAACCTCTTGATGTATTAGTAAAAACATAATTAAATATAAATGGCATATTATATACACTTTTATCACAATTACCAGCTTTAATTTACTTTAACTTTAATTTGACATTCAGGTTTCTAGTTAATGAAATATATAAGATGAATATAACAAGCCTTTGATAAAGTAGGACTTGCTGCTGCGCGGGGAGTACACAGCAGCATTGAGACCCCCGGGCAACCCCTTCCACAGAGCAGAGACCTGGACCGGACCAGAACCAGAGCCAGAGCCAGGCCTGGTCCACACAAACTGACCACTGAAGAGGTATGTCTGCTCCTCTGGACCTTGGAAAAATACAGAAAAGGGCATTTAGCTTTAAATAAAGAGTTACATTGTTTATTTTATAAGGGCAATAAATTAGAAAGGTTGGTCTGTACCTAACATGACGGCATCCAGTTTGATGTTGCAGAGGTCAGGAGCACTTCTTCCTGGTGGAGGGACGGGGGCAGGGTTTGAGGACTGAGGCTTTCCTGAAACAATACGATGCATTTAGTTCAGGAAAGTACAAACAGTGTTTGAGTAGAGCTAATATTTTTAACAGAGCTTGAAGTAGATCCAGTGCTCCTCGACAGTGAGAGAAACCAGCTTATGCTCAAACATATGATCAGGTTCAGGTGCATCCTGGACCTCTGTGGTGTTTCTGGGCATGTCCCACCAGGAGGAGACATCGAGTCAGATCTGTGGGACACTCTGGAGGGTGAAAAACACTTTAAGAGTAAAACAGAGTAATAAAGGAAGTGTCTGAGGAGAGGATGGTCTCCACTGCCTCTATGACTTGGGTCGGGACAAGTGAAGTACTGGGTGAATGAATGGACTACAGTATATCTTAAATTCTTGTACCATATAAAGCTTGTATTCCCTGGATATCGTCTGGATGGAGCTTAAAGTTGGAGCGGTAGCCGCTGTACACCGGTGCCATGAGGGCGCTGTAGTACTTTGAGTGTCCCAGGCCAAGGGCGTGACCAATCTCATGCGCCGCAACAATCCTCAGGTTTGACCCGTATCTCCGTCCCTCTGTCCATAGCTCGTCTGCATCAAAGTGAATGAGCCCAGACACAGGAGCATCAGCGTGGGCCAATACATGACCTAGAGTGGGGAGACTTTCAGTCAGAGGTGCATGAAGTTTGCTATAAATGTACACAAAGGCCTCAAAGGCCACAAAGGCTCAAAAGTCTCTGTTCCACCTTGTGACATCATTAGGTGGTAATCCAGGAAGTACTCTCATTTTTCCATGCACCTTCCCATGAATTATTGACCTTATCCACATTCACACAGCCTAGATGACTTTTAAAGCTTGCAGATATTGTTTATAGCCTCATCTGAATTGATTCTCTTCTCAATTTAACAGTTAAGGGTTGAGAAGAGCCATTTAAGAAGCCAAATCAATGCATAACACATTACCTTAAAGCATTTCTTTTTACTATATTCTATCAATAATTTTCTTGAGGTAAATTAAAATAAATAAATAATCGCCAAGAAATACGTCTCACCTCTGCCATCGAAGGGGACCGGGCAGGACTTGTCTTTCCTGTGAAAAGAGATCTTGATGTCTGCTCTTCCTGAGTGCAGCTCGTTGAACTTTAAAGGGGACACTTCACTCCAGTATCTGAAGGCGGCTTGAATGGCCAAACGCGTCTTCTCCTGGCCCAGATCTGAGGCGAAGTTATAGATGCGATATGTCAGAAACTGTTTCTTCCATCGTCCTGTAGTCAAAGACAAAGTTATTACAATATTTTAAATACTGTATGTTCAAAGTGTAGATAACATATCTACGCACTGTGCAGCTAAACATATAATGTACTTCTTCCATTGAGCTGTATGTAAAGAGACAGACTAATGATAATAACAAAGGGTTACTCAAACATGTGTGAATACAGCAAAACACAACTCCATGTATGTTTTAAAGCTCACAAGAATCAATTTTGATAATATTAGATCTTAGAACTACAACTTAAAATGGTTTCCTAAAGGTTATTCAGTTAAACATGACTTTAAGGACATTTAGTTTACAGAATCTGAACAGAACCAGTGGACAAGCTTCACTTACCTATGATGCGATATCTGAGAGTCTTATCACTGATGGAGTCCTCCAAACCACAGCGAGGTTGGTCCATCATTCTCAAAGTGACTGCGTCAAATTTTCCTGATACTGGGAGGTTTGTAGTCTTCTGAAATGTGCTGAAAATATTTGTCAATTTCGATTAAAAATTTAAATTACTAAAAAACAAAAGCATGCTCACCTTATTGCATCTGACAACACTTCACGTCTGTAGTCAAGAGGATTAGCGCTCAGTGGAATATGCAGGTAGCCATATTTTTGCAAGTATGCCTGAGTTAACAATACACACTCAGAAATATCGACAATTGAACACAGAATAACATATCTAGCAAGTTAATTTCATAGATAAAAATGTTAAATATTTCCAAGCAACTGCGCACAATTAATTACTGATGAAAAATAATTCTTACAACTGCTTCTTCTCTTCTTATGGAAAAGGATAAAACCACCTGCAATAAAATGACAAGTCCCAGTAGCTCCAATCTTGTGTATCCCATATTCATTGTGCATAAAAGTAAAGTAAAGTAAAAGCAGTAAAACAATATTGTTTTAAATTCACATATGTTTTTGATTTAATGTCTTAAGAGTCATATAAATTGTAAAAGATATTGCTGACTACACATTCCCCATATTAGCTTGGTAGTTGTCACAAATGTTGACTGGAGGGAGATTTTATACTGATGGAGCCAGACACAAAACCACTAAAGTCATAAAAGGGATGCCAAGTGTTGTCTGAAACAAACCAAATCATAATTCATTCTCTTACAACACAATAGTGCTCTATGCTCAGACATGTGTGTAAGAATAGACACCATAGGAAGTAATATGTCATTCTATAAAGAGATGTATTGTGGATTTTAACACCAAGTGAAGTCTAAGATGTTTTTAAGGTCACATGCTTGTCTCCAAGGAGATGTTATTGTGTTGTCTGGAATGGTTCACGCAGTATGACATTAAACTTATCTACCTTGATGGAGACAAGCAGGTAATGTCACCAGGCCAAGTTATAGGTCAGATCTGTGGAGAGGCAAGCCTGCTCACAGTAAGAATGATGTGTATGTTTGCTTTCTCCTTTGGTGATAAAAAACATTTGTAACTTAATAATAAATGCAAAATGTTTAACGATCCTATATTATCCACACAAATGATTCTTGTGAGCTTTAAGTCACGTTATAACCATCTCAAAAACACAGGTGGAGCTGTGTTTTGTTCATTCACATATGTTTGAGTAATGAAACATTTCTTTTGTTTAGTAGAGATTAACAATTCCAGGTCTGAAATGATTATTCAAGTGAAAGTGTATAGAGTTTAGTGGGGTGTTTCCTGTATGACATGACATCTAAAAGTGGACAAGTATTTCCTGTTTGAGAGAAGAGCTAAATATGCAGGGTTTGTGTGTTAAATATGTGTGAATGAAACACACAACACCTATGTTTTTGACGAGGATAACATTATAATATACCATAATATAGGCTGTTTAAAACTGTAAAAAAGGCAAAAAAAGAGCTGGTTTTGTCCTCATTCAGGCCTTGGAATAATCCTAGTTAAGTGCTATTTAAGTGTTGGCATAGTTTGTTTTTAGACCAGGTTTAATCCTATTCAATACATTCACAGTATGAGTGTTGATGACTAATTATATTCTAGACATTTATGGATTGAAGCCATTGCAATTAATTCAGAAAATATCTCATTTGGTATTTATGTGAGATCAAGTGAGGAGTGTCTTTTGAATCTGAATAATAGCATACTTTTTACTTAATGCTTAGAGCTGTATGAACAAAACAGTTAACCACATGCATTCCTACAAACAGACAAAGACTGTTGATTATAATGTGCTTGTGTCCAGAACAACCCACTGATCCAAAACAAAAATATTTATAAAACTATTGCGTAGGAACCTAATCTTTTTCAAATCTGATGGTACATTATTTTAACATAATTGTACCGTATTTATTGCATTTTATTTATTTGAAAAGGTTTAAGGTATTTATTGAGATTAATTTCACAAATAAATACGAATTATAACACCTTCATTTACTTAAGCATTAATTATCTCTGCATTTTGAAAGAAATTTTAGAGGATATAGAAGACTTCCTTCTTAAAACTCATAGCCAGTTCCCATAATTTTCAATTATTTTTGCCATACTTTCTTAGTTAACGGTCACTTGTAAGAATATTATATTTAGTACTACACCAACAATTTGAAAAACATGAAAACCTGTCATATTCACTTTTTTTTTTTTTTTTTTTTTAATTCATAGAAATTAATAGCATATTTCAGAATTTGCTTTTGTCCTTTTATTACAATTTGAAATAAAAGTCTCTTAGGCATCATATACAGTATTTCAAAATGCCATTAATGTACGTTAAGTTCACTAGAAAAAATTACAGCAGCTGTTTCACAAATCCTTTTTAGTAGTCTGTAACATTTAGTGACACTGCTTGAGTCAATAGGAAATCATGAGATTATAAAATGGAACAATTAAAAAGATATTTTACGGTGTGATTAGTGAGTGACTTAATTGAATATTCATAATGTAAAAAACAAACAAATGACAATTTTAAAACACATGTCCCAAAGTTGTCCATAGAAAAGTGTGCCGCCCGCGCTGTAGATATCCTCTGCTGTCTTATAGTTCTTAAAAAGTCTCGTATTTTTATTGGAATTACTTTTTTAATATACATGGTATTTTAAAATGTATAAAGCCCTATTCGGACGGGATT
>JACN01050215.1:0-12828 GCA_000787155.1 Scartelaos histophorus | reverse complement strand
TTCAGTAAATGTGATAAACTGTTCAGTGCTGGATTAAGACTGAATTTGCTGAGAATTTTTCAGTTTTCTCTTCATTTTAAGGGCATTGTGGACACCATTTTAATCTACATGAATTAACCCTAATTTTAGTAAACGCTGAACATCAGTTTGAAGGGAAAACCTTTCATTAGGACACTGTATCTGCACTTCACACTGAGGGAGTTCTACATGTATCTCTAGGGGGAAATGTTCAGCATTTATCACACTGTCATGAGTCTGTGTGTGTGTGTGTGTGAATGTTCATGCTCCTGTTTGATTTTCACACACAAACTGTTGGCTAATGTTTTAGAGAAACGTTTAACTGCACAACTCAGATCCTCTTTTGTAAGTAAATCAGCTCCGACCACAGACTGAATAAAGAAGTGGACTGAGTGAGAGTTCAGCTCCGCTCAGATGAGGCTCGTGATGTGAGAATCTGGAGTCAGGATCTATGCTATGAACAGGATTTTTTTTTAAGTCACTGGAGCCAGAGTCAGAAGGAGCCGGAAGAGCCTCCTGGAGCACTTCCTGTTAGGCTAGCGCGTTAGCTCTGTCCATTCCTATATACGGGTCTATGGCTCAGACGGTTAAAGCACAGCCCAGATTCACGTCTAACAGAAGAGTAGTGCCTCCAGTTAGCATCGTGATCATATCAAGTTCTTTTGTGTCTGCGTGACTGTTTAAATGAGGTGTGGTGTTTGGAGGTTTTCAGACCCAGGTTTTTTGTAGTGATGGTTTTGAGGCCCACGACCTGCAGAGCCCCGGCTCCCAGGACCAGCTGGCAGCTCCGAGAGTTGAAGTGCTGCACAGAGACACAAGAAAATACACAGACGATAAACAGGAATATTTAACCTCCACTGACACTAGAAACAGAAAGTAGAAGAAAAAAATAAGGAAATGATGAATGAGCTGCCTCTTGAGTGTATAAGTGTATAATATGATGTGAGTGAGAAATATAATGACTTGTAATGGAGTTTGTACAAAAAGTGGCTTTATTAATTAACAGAACACAGTACTTTAGTTTATCTATAAAATAAGAAGTCCATAACTCAACCTTCTTCAGCTTAAATCTCATCGTAAAACAGAAAAATAACCATGAATTTTGCATTTAATTTCACTCATTTTATCGTAATGAAGAATAGTGGGGTCAAATAGAGCTTTATCTTATATTCCTGTTGCATTGTTTTATTTTTTATTGTGCACCCCTTTGGAAACGCATGTGTTTATCAAATGTTCTGTATAAATAAAGTGGATCAGAGGCAGAGAGCTCTTCAGCGCTGATCTAAACACAGAGATAAACCCAAACAGAGGAGCAGTGGCACCTTGAGCAGGTCGGACAGTCTGGTGAGCATCTCAGTGGAGATGGACGGGATGTCGTTCACACACTGACAATACTCCAGGAACATCCGGATCAACAGCAGAACCGTCCTGAAACACACACCCGCAGTGTCCTCCTCACTCAAAACAAACCAAAGTCTGACACCAATCTAAACGTAAACTAGATTCTCGTTTGAGCAGGTATTTTTTTAGTTTAGAAATGTTAGCATCATGACTGTACTTTACTGCTGTTATATGAGTCTGACTGTGTGAGGGACTTACCCGACCACGGCGTATTTCTGCCCATTCACCAGGAGGAACTCGGTGGGTTTCCTGTCGTCTGGACCTGCCCACACGAGACTTTCATTTTAACTCATTTAATTCCTTTTTTAAACATCTTCTTGGTCACATAAGCATTTTATTGTCCAACTTAAAATAATGTTTGTATTTGGAAAATGTACTTTATAAACTACATGTCTGTTTCTCCTGAGCGCCCTCTGCTGTCAGCGGTGTGAATGAACATTTAGAAAAATGTGTTTTTGTGGAAATTATGTTGAACTTTTGGACAGAATTCTCCCCAGTGAGACGTCATCAGTATGAAGCTCTACTTCCTGTTTTGTCAACATATTTCACAGAGTCTTATGCACCAGGTGTTTATGACCTGTGAATGTCGCGCTAATAAAGCCAAACATTAGAAACACAAGTTTGTCCTCAGAATGACGATGCTTTACGGGCTAAAAACTGCACAGGAGAAAAATGGAGTTTTATCTATGATGCAACAAAACTGTCAAAACATGAACAGCCACCTGGAACGTGAATGGATTAATGAAACAAGCTTCAGTGAAACACGACACACAACATGACACAGCTGCCTGTGCTGTGTGTTCTCAAGGGATTTTAACCTGGTTTAAAGGTCATAAAAGTTTATTTGTGTAAAACTCTCGGAGCTTCTGACCTGAGAGTTTCCGCTCGGGGAGAGAGATGCTTCCTTCTGCGATGGAGTTCACCAAATCCTGAAACTCAGCGGGGACTTCGGCCTGTTTCCACCTCTCGTTATCCAACAGCAAACTGAGCACAAACAGAAAGTATTAACATCACTGTGAGAAACACCAGCAGAATATTCCACACTGTGGCATTAAACATCTTTATTACATTACATTTATTACACAAGTTCATTGCTCATATCAAATAACAGATATTCTTCCTGTGAGCAGGCTCGCCTCTCCACAGATCTAACTCGCACCTTTAACTGCTTGTCTCCACAGCATTAGGAAAAGTTTAATGCCGCACTGTGGGACATTCCACGTACAGAAATAGCTCCATAAAGACGAGCAGGTAGAGCAGGATCCACAGACACAGAAGCAGCTGTGTGGGACAGAGTTGTTTCCTTATAGTTCTCAAATCTCTGCTTTTTGTGTCACTTTTGAAAAATCACCAAGACAGAGAAGTGCTCCACTGTGTTTTTAAACTCCACACACCTTCACTAGAACCAACTGGATAATTTCAGCCCTGGAATTTACAATCTCGACTGAACTAAAAGGTAAAAGGAGATGTTTACTTGAAAACTGCCAATTCATGACATCACCAGGTGGAGCAGAGCGTCTCCTTAAAGCTCAGGTGTGTTTTACAGAAACTTTATTATCTGCACAATACAACATTAAAACGAGGGACAGTCTGTTTCAGATCTGCTGCACTCACCCCAGTTTGGTTTTGCGCTCTTCGTGGAAGCGGTGGACGAAGCGGTTGGCCTGGTTCTGCAGCGCCCCCCTCAGGCTGACGCTGCGCCTGCCGCTCAGCTCCTCCGTGTCCCGGACGAACTGCTCCACAGCCCGAGACAAACACACGAACTCTGCAGAGGAAAGACGCTCCAGGGACCCGTCCTGACCAGAGGGGACGGTTCATCACAACAGACGCACGCAAATACACACAACAAACTATAACACTGAAACTTATCACTGAAACTTATTTATGCCACTGTTAGTCTGCATCTATAACGAGCCATTAAACTCAAATCCAAGTCAGATCTAATTATTGTACAGAAAAAGAAGAAACTAATTAAAAAGTGTGTCCAAACATTCGACCGCTCATGTATATTTAGTTTCTGACCTTGGCTCTGGCGGTGAGCAGTTTGACGCAGCGGTCGTGGCTGACGTCAGACGCAGAAAACAGCGCCTCCTGGAGGTTACTCAGGACTCTGTTTAACTCCAGCTCAGACGGCATCATGTTCTCCGCAGATCTGCACAAAGGATCACAGAATAATGCTTTAATCTTCCTTTAAAGATGCACTTTAAACGGTTTATCTGTTCATAGAATGTTTTACTTCATGGAATTAAACTTGTACGTCTCCCATTTATTTAGATTAATGGTGTTTTTTATTGTTAATGCTTCCCTCTCCACAGATCTGACCAGCACCTTGACCTGGTCTCATGGAATATTCCAGTCAAAGCTTTAATATCGCCCTGGAGACAAGAAGGTTTCATCTCTAATAATAATCCACGTGCCTTGCTCATGTACTTGCTCTGTACTGATGTCCTGGTGTGAGCTCTGGAATCATGGACACTGTATTGATACTTTATAGTGACACCACTATGGGGGTGTTCTGTATGCATCTCTGTGGTGGAATGTCCAGCAGTTACCATGGAGACACAATTCACACATCAGCAAACACTGTTAATTCTGTTTTAGGACTCAGCTCTTTTTGTTTTCTACTTTTCTTCACAAACTGCAACTTAACTGATGTAAAATTATGACGCATTCAAACACTGTGGGACCAAAACAAATCATGAATAAATAAAAAAATAAATAAATTAATATATAAATCTGTTAAATGCATTTTAATTGTAAATAAATGTGAATTCACAGGCCTCGCACATGCTCTGCTCTGCGCTCTAGAATCGTGGACATCACATTAGTGGAGTTAGAATCATTAACACGACTCGTCTAAAGTGCAGTCCTCACATGTTGTTGGCGCCCCCTGCAGGCGGTGCACAGTCCGGCTGCTGTCTGCTCTCTCTCTCCTGTGCAGCGCTCGGCTCTGTGCGTTTGGCCTCGTTCAGAGCGTCACTGATGAACAGGCCTTCGTGGGTGAGGTAGGCCAGCTCCGCCACGCCCTGCAGCTGCAAAGCATTCTGGGACACTTCACCGGGGTCAGACGCAGCGGCCTCCAGAGCCTGGTGCTTCTGGTGAGAGTCCAGCGCCTCCAGGACCACTTTACGGATCACGCTCAGAGTCGACTAAAGGACAAAAGGAAACGGGTTTAAAAGAGGAAAGAGTTTGGTCCATTGTGTCAGTTTGAAGCCTAAATACAAATACATAAGCTGGATTTTTGCTTGTTTCGGCTACAGACGACTTATAATTTGGACATTTTAAGTCACAATACTGATGTAAAAATGGCTGCAAAAACAAGAAGCACGTGCACAGATTTCCGCATTAGAAAAATAGGAACTGACATTGCTGTAAATGTCTCAAGAAAGCACCGCATCTGCACATCACACTAGAGATTTGTACCAAAGTGACAACACAATAGTCGTATTAATGTTCAAAATGACCCTCTCGAGTCTAAATTAAAAATCTAATGATAATAAATTGCCACGTTTACATGAGAGATTTAATTCTTTCTCTAAAAGTTTTTTAAAAACTTTAAAAACACCATGTAAACACTTAATTCCTAATGATTATTCAGAATTAAACTTTATTCTGATTTAAGTGTTTGGTTTATTCCGATGTTAAAGCCGATTTAATTTATTCCGTGATCATGTAAACGTTTATTCTGCTTAAAAATAATTGGGTGGTTCATGTTGGTTGGGTCGTTCTTCTGACGCGATGTCGCTCTGCAAAAAGGAGCCAAACTTTGGTCTGAACCCAAACAGTTTTTCTAATAAGCGTCTGTAAGAACTACAGAGAATGAAAAGAGCCGAGGCACAAAACAGCAAAAGTGAAAGAAAAAGCCAAACTCCGGCAGCAGCTGATTGTGAGTTTTCTTCTGTCGACGTAAATACGTTTGTGTCTCTGTCCAATCAGAACCTTCCCCAGGGAATAAAGACGATTTAACCTGTTTCCATCTAAACCTGAACTCAGAATTATTATTTCCATGGAAACTCCAAGGAGAATCATTTAAATCTGATCCATTTAATTTGGAATAATTTAATTTGGAACTGCAGTCTGTTTGCTCGTCTCTCTCTACCAAAAAGACTGAACGACGAACACTTCTCTCGCTCTCTACTGCCTCCTCTTGTTTCCTTCGTGTAACGACACTTAAACGAACGTGTCAATTAGGCGATTTGCAGCATAGACTCTATAAAAAAAAGGCGGACTAAGCGAGCGTGACGTCACCCACAGCAAACTTGTTGGGCAATTTAGTTTGAGACACTTAATAATCCATTTTATTTATTGTTTTAATTATGTTTGGTTCAACAATGGTTTATTCAAGTACATTTTCTGTTAACAAGTCCAGACTACATTAGGCTATTCTTATGTTAACAAGTCTTTTTTATTTAGGCCTATTGTTTTTGGTTTTCTTTCAGTTTTTGCGTTAAACGTTCTCAAGTTTACTGATATTTGAAAAGGCATATTTACATTTTTCTTCCATTGTCATATTAGTTGAAAATGGTCTCAAAATGTCAATATTATCGTTTGTCGCAATCATTTCTTGGTCATTTAATCGTCCAGCAAAATCTGTTATTGTGACAGGCCTGGTCGAAAGAATCAGAATCGTATCGAGTCTGTTCCTTAGTATCGAAACAGAGTTTGGTGCTGCTATATTTTGGCAGATCACAAAACATCACATCACAAAACAGACCTTCTAATCGTCTTAACCCAGTTTAACCTGTTGTGACTGAACTGAACTCACCTTGATCCTTTGCAGAAACAGAAGGAAACACTCAAAGACGCTCGTCAGCAAATCGAACCACTGAGGAAACGTCATCACTCGCATCTGATCCGCCAGCCTGAGGAAAATGACTCTCATCAACCACACGACGAGGCAAAAGACCCGACACACCTTCTGACTTAATGTTTTCTGCTTTCTCGATTTCAGATACAGGAAAAGCAAAGGAAAAAGGTTAAATAACTTTATATCCAAGCAAACATTTGTATTTTTTATATTCAAATCCTCTTTATTTAGGCCACGTTATTTAACCAAATAATGGTGGTCGACAAATTAAACTTTTGAGGAGAAATGTGATAAGTGCTGCACAAATTTTAAGACAGAGATATAAAAATTCAAGACTTTTTCAAGGCTTTTATTTCCAAATTCATAAAATCTATGTTTTTAAGACTTTTTAAGACCTCGCGGGAAAGCTGTGATCACTTTTCGCATTTCCTAAACATAACAAATACTGACTTTAAAACACCCTTTTCTCAAATTTCTTTGGCCAAAGTTCTGCTCCAAAAAATTGGCTGTGGAGCTCGCTGTTAAAACACCCAAAATGTCCACTGATAATTAAAAAAAAGACTGAATCTCAATTAAAATGCACAGACCATTTTGAAATGCATGTGTCTCTTGTATTATGTGTGTAAAATCCCTTAGTCTTAGTTAAACAGTTTAGATTTCAGTCAAAATATCCACTCTTAACTACATTTTAAAATCCCAATACTTGTTTATATGTAGTGAAAAAGACTTACTTAGTGACGACTTCAGTGTCAATGTCTTCGATTTGTAAAACACGATCGGCCACACACTGAAAAACAATATTAAGGGATCCATATTACGCCATTTTCTGACCTTTGTTACGCTGTGTCCTCATCAAAAATATTTAAACTTGGCTGTGATGCCGCTCGGAGGGGGGCTCTGTATGCATGTGTATGGAGGAATGTTCAGCAGTTACCATGGTGACACAATAGAGACATTCGCAAACGCAAACACAGACAGTAAAGTTTTAAAACAGCCTAAAACTCAACGGGAGCTCGAGATCAATACGAGACGTTCATGGTCCTGCTTGTGTCAATAATTTTATGTGTCGTGTTTAACTGCACGAATCAGCTCTACTGTTGTATTTCCAGCTAAACCATTTCTTTTTGAGTTAAAATAAAGCTCAGATTAAAGCCTAATTTGAATAACAGCGTCAGACAGAGCAGTGCCTCAGTTAGCTTTGCACCCCCAGTGAATTATTGAGTGTGTTTACATGCACATCAGTCACTGGTTATGACAGTATTCAGGATACTGCGTATACATGAGCGCTGACAAACCCAGATACTCATGTCCCTGTGCAAAAATTACATTGCAATTGCAAAAAAATAAAACATGTGACTCACATATTTAAGTTTCACTTTTGTTTTCTTTGTTTACTCCTCTGGGCATTAAAGGCAGAGCAAGAAGTTTACTCCTCTGGGCATTAAAGGCAGAGCATGAACTTTATGTTTCTACTGCAGCGTTACCTGGACGGAGGAGGAGACTGTGGAGAACTTTGCATGACTCGTTTGGCTGCTTCTTTACGCACACGGAGCCACAATGGAAATATCCCACACCACATTTATGAACTGAGCTTTGACCAGGACCGACGAGGAGGAGGATTATGGAGGAGTTTTGGTTCCTATTAACATTTTGGCTTCCGCTTTACACAAACGCACACTCCACACTGGATGTTACCACACTTATTTGGAAATGACACTTTTACCAGGACCAGGAGTTTGGTTCATATTCTATATTTGACTTCAGTTTGATGTGGACACTAAAGACTGAACAGATGTGAATCTATTATTACACACTTTGACTCTGAGGCTCTGTAAAGTGCTGGAGGTGTTTTCAGGTGGATCTAAGTTTCATTCTGCAGCTGCTTCTTCATCTCTTCTGTTTTACCGGTAAGAGACTCACTGCACTTTGTTTGGACACATGTAGAACTGTGTTAAAACATGAGGCTGTTTGTGCCTTTGAGTTTGTTTAGGTGCAGTCGAGACGCGTGAAAACCTTCACTGCTGTGGTGTATTTATTGGTGCATTGACGCTCACATTTAAAGCGCTCATACGTGTGCAGGTCACACGAGTGCAGATTGTACATATGTATGGTCACTTTTTTATGTGGGTCACTTTATTTATGTTGTCTACTGTTGTGATGAAAAGTCTTGTATTTTGGACGCAGGAGCACTCAACTTTATGTTGCAGTAACTGGGATACTGTGGATACATGCCACAGTATCACAGTTACTATTGGAATACACCGGCTACAGTGTCCTGGTTTCTCATCCTGCCCTATTCATGAAACTGAAACCGGGACAGAGGATACTGAAAAAACCCGATCATACCCGGGACACTGAAGTGCACGCACTTATTGTTAAAGACATAAGCCGCTGAGTATCATTCTCTTCATAAATGCGGTTACCTGGTTGACGATGGCTTTTGCTGCTGAAATCATCTCTTCGTTGTAAATGTCTAGAAAGTCCAGCTTCCTCTGACGCAGCAAACCGAAGACCAGCGATTCCAGACGCTCCTGAACGCACCACAAACACAAACAATAATGAGCATGTACGCTAAAAAAAAACCCAAACAAAACAAAAATGGTTCTTTAATGTAGTGATTGTACTGGACAGATTAGGGAGCCCACTAAGGTCCTACATTACACTAGTTTTGATCTGTTCTAATGTTGTTCACACCTGGAGTTGTGTTTTGTTTCATTTACACATGTTTAACGCACAAACCTGCAGATTTAGCCTGAGAAAAACCCTCCTTGTGATGTCATTAAGTGGTAATACGTGAAACGCTCCACTGTGTCTTTAAACTGCACCTTCACTAATATTATTTGGATGTTTTTCATTTGTGGAACTGACAAATTTGAAGTTGCAGCACTTGTTTTAGCCTCATTGAAACTGCTTCACTCCTCGGTGCATTTACAGATATCAGAGATTTTATAATGAATAGAAAGTAAGAAAAAAAAGAACAAACACTTGAGGTTGTTCTAGGCTGTTGCAGCACAGACCAGTTCAGTTGAGGCAAAACTGCTGTTAACACTAAATCTACAGCTTCATGACATCACAAAGTGGAACAGAGCATTTTGAGCTTGTGAGATGTCGACAGACTAATAGTAAAGTTACGCAAATGTGTGTGAATGAAACAAAACACAACTCCAGGTGTGTTTTTTTATGATGTAACAACATTAGAACATGACTAAATGATGAGTCAGTTTTGCATAATGTAGGACCTTTAAATTAATTATATACTTAATTTATCAAAAATATCTGACATTTGAAATATTGAACCAAAAAAAAAACCAAAAAAAAAACACTGTCAATTCATTCCAAACTTTTTTCAATAAAGAAAAAAATAATAAAACCCATGATTTTCAATTTTCCCCCATTGAAAAGTGTCATATAAATTCATTATATGACTAAACGTGTTTATTTCACCTTCTCTGTGGCAGCGTTTGGGGTCTTAACCTGTGATGGGTACAATATTTATTATTTCAACTTATTCAAACAATGTGAAAAACAAAAAATAAATAAAGTAAAACATTCTGTCAGTTTTGCCATGCTTATTATCTAGTTAAAGCTGGAGTTCTTGAGTTTCAAACCGTCTTCTCGGGTCTCACAAACCCTTCGCCCGTGACGCAGAAAATGGATAAAAACTTCAGAGAGCGAAGTCAGTCGGATCAGTTTTGTCATTTGTGTTTGATCAAAGGTTTTATGTCATGAATGAAGGATTTTTTTGACCAACAAAATAGCAGGAAAAAATTCAGTTCATGTGTCGCGGGTTAATAAGAACATTTACAGACCAAGACGAGCCACAAGATCCTGATGTGAGTCAATTGGAGCCAGAGTCAGAAGGAGCATGTCGCGCTTCCTGTTTGGCACACGGTGGCTAACGTGTTAGCTATGTCCATTCATATATATGGACTATGATTGTGTCCTTAAGCAAAACACTTCCGCCACCTTGCTTAGTATGAATGTGGTGTGTGTGGAGATGGAACAGATCGGGAGCATCACTTCTGTCTCTGGGTGTCTTGAAAGGCGCTATAATTATCCAATGTATTTATCTATTATTTATTATTAATTATTTATCGATAGACTGGTCAGAAGGAATGTCGCGCTTCCTGTTTGGCACACGGTGTGGCTAACGTGTTAGCTATGTCCATTCATATATATGGACTATGATTGTGTCCTTAAGCAAAACACTTCCGCCACCTTGCTTAGTATGAATGTGGTGTGTGTGGAGATGGAACAGATCGGGAGCATCACTTCTGTCTCTGGGTGTCTTGAAAGGCGCTATAATTATCCAATGTATTTATCTATTATTTATTATTAATTATTTATCGATAGACTGTGGGAAAAACAACTACAAGGGTCAGTTCCTCCAGGTTTAAGCACATTTACCCATAAGCTCAATGCAAACCTGACCAGAAGTGTTTAAAGTGCGCTGGTGTGTGTGGCGTTACCTTCTCCAGGACCTGAGGCTCGTCCCTCAGGCTGCGGTTCAAATCGCTCCGAGCGTAAATACTGAAGTCCTCCACCATCATTTTATCAATGAGCTTCTCCAGCTCACACAGCTGAGAGCCCAGGTGTCTGAAACAGACACGTCACACAGGCTGAAACACACTTTACTGATCCACAAGGGAAATGCTCTGTACACATTACCTCACATATCACAATGTAAGAGTAAACACATATAAGAGGTTCTAATTACAGGATAATAGTTTGTAAATAAAAAGCAGAATTAGAGAGAGACTGGTATCAAATAAGGCATAATTATATGAATATATGGACACGTAAAATAAAATACAGAAATATATCTCAGTTATAGACAAGAAGTCGAAAGGAAAACAGTCCAAAGACGAAATAATGATTGAAACAACATAGAATTATCTGTTCCATAAAGGTGAGTCGCTGAACAAGTGTAGGGAGTATTATCTGTTACATAAAGGTGAGTCGCTGGACAGGTGTAGGGAGTATTATCTGTTACATACAGGTGAGACGTTGTAGTTGTAGGGAGTATTATCTGTTCCATAAAGGTGAGTCGCTGTACAGTTGTAGGGAGTATTATCTGTTCCATAAAGGTGAGACGCTGTACAGTTGTAGGGAGTATTATCTGTTCCATAAAGGTGAGACGCTGTACAGGTGTAGGGAGTATTATCTGTTCCATAAAGGTGAGACGCTGTACAGGTGTAGGGAGTATTATCTGTTCCATAAAGGTGAGACGCTGTACAGGTGTAGGGAGTATTATCTGTTCCATAAAGGTGAGACGCTGTACAGGTGTAGGGAGTATTATCTGTTCCATAAAGGTGAGACGCTGTACAGGTGTAGGGAGTATTATCTGTTCCATAAAGGTGAGACGCTGTACAGGTGTAGGGAGTATTATCTGTTCCATAAAGGTGAGACGCTGTACAGGTGTAGGGAGTATTATCTGTTCCATAAAGGTGAGTCGCTGTACAGGTGTAGGGAGTATTATTTGCTCCATAAAGGTGAGACGTTGTAGTTGTAGGGAGTATTATCTGTTCCATAAAGGTGAGTCGCTGTACAGGTGTAGGGAGTATTATTTGCTCCATAAAGGTGAGACGTTGTAGTTGTAGGGAGTATTATCTGTTCCATAAAGGTGAGTCGCTGTACAGTTGTAGGGAGTATTATCTGTTACATAAAGGTGAGACGCTGTACAGTTGTAGGGAGTATTATCTGTTCCATAAAGGTGAGTCGCTGTATAGTTGTAGGGAGTATTATCTGTTACATAAGGCTGAGTTGTTGTACAATTGTAGGGAGTATTATATGTTCCATAAAGGTGAGTTGTTGTACAGTTGTAGGGAGTATTATCTGTCCTTCTATAGTCTGGAGCAGTGGGTGAGCAGGAGTGGCCATGATGGAGCAGTTTGTCCAGTGTTAATACAAAATAATTTATTCATGTAATAACATAATAATATAAATTACTATGATTTAATGTTGAAAATTTAATGTTGAAAATTACATTTTGTTGTCTATATAAAGAGCATCGGAATCAAATATCAAGTCTATTTCTCATATGTATAAAAATCGAGTTTGACTTTCAGTATCGTGACATTACATTACACAATATAAAATCATTTAGATCATGACTGCGGCTCACCTGAAGCTGTGTATTCCCTGCAGTTCCTGTTGTAGCACTTCTTTGGTGGTGGCGATGAGCTCTAGCGCCCCCACAAACTCCGAGGTGGACAGGAGTAACTGCACGGTGGGCTGGGTCTGGTGCACGGCGGCCATCAGCTTGAGTTTGTTGTGTAGTTTGACGCAGTTGTTTCGCGTGAGTGCGGATCTGAGCGCGCTGAGGGGCCCACGGCACATAACCCGGTCAATGTCGGCCGTGCGCTGCCTCAGGACGGACACGGCTCTCTGCGTGTCCTGCAGACGGTCCTGGAGCTCGTGCTGGGACGACATGGCGTGGAAGAAGGCCTCAGAGCGGAGGGAGATCTGACGGGCGATGCTCACCTCCACCACGTCCAGGTAATGGCTCAGCTGAGGGGAGAAGGAGGAGAGAATCACTTTAAACGGGGTTCTGTGGCTGCCATGATCGTGACTGGCTGCTCCTGTGGCTGACTGGCTGACAC